>APFE030188270.1:19514-50612 GCA_000404065.3 Pinus taeda | reverse complement strand
TTGGATTCATGTTTCCCACTATCTTCATGACTGAGGATGATGCCACCTATTCTTCACGTGCTCTAAAATAGAACACGCAGAGCCGTGCCACTGCCAATGACCTCTGTTGACCGTAGTTGCCTCCTCGTTGACCACGGGTTTTCATGACTGGTTTGGGTGAGCTGGAGGGACACACACCATGTCCTTGGTCCCACAAACTTTCCCATGTGACTCTTCTTCCCAGAGGACACCTGGAACATATCATTTAATAAAACAGCTGCGGAATCCAGGGTTGGCTGCGGAAACTGGGATCAGCTGCGGAAACCCTGTGTGAGCTACGGAAACGCAGCACTTTGAACCAAAATTCTAAACCAAACACAGTCATTAGCATAATTAGCAAACCATGTAAAAAGTCCTAAAATACAATGATTTGAGCAATTTGATGGAGGGAATGAGTGGCAAAAGAAGGAAATGAATAGGAAAAGGAGGCTGAGAGGATGTGTAAAGAAGTGCAGGTTTGAGGCTCAACAAAAATCACTCAAATGTCTTCAACAACTAAATCCACAACTCCCAAACTAGTTGGATGACCATCCATACTAAATTTTGCTTTCACTTGACCCCTTTTATAAATTACTTCACACCCTTACATCAATTTACTCACCTCTTTCATTTAATTTTGAATATCTCATCATCATCTATTAGAAAATCTATTTTATAAAAATAATATAGGCACCCACCACCCATAGTTCCGCCTTCAAACATGTAAATAATACACTTTTTAAACAAACTGACCTCCGTGGGTTGCACTTCTGATTATTCCTAAGTTAGTTGCGTTGTTGGTGGGCCATTTGATTGCAGATTCCTGGACTATTCAGGAATCAGATGGACATGGGCGCAGTCAATTTTTTTTTACCACTCCCATGTCCGTCTGATTCTCAAATATTCCGAGAATCTACAATCGACTTAAGCTCAAGGTTGTTGGTGAAAGTGCATCAACCAAAATATATGTCACAAGCAATCCTAATTGAGAGGGTTTAAGGGCATCTTTGGTGTGATAATTGTAGAGACAATAAAAACGACGTCCATCTGCAGGTCAAAATTTCAAGACCTTCAAAAATTTGAGTTGTTATACTCCATGATGTCGAGAGCATTAAACTGATCATAATATTTCCATTCCAAGTATTAGGTCATTTGAAATCTGCTAGTTTCTTAAACCCTTCACTGCAATTTGAAATCTGGAAGTTTCTTCACACTTACATCAATTTGTTGTATTTCTTCCACTAATGTAATAGAAAAAGTCGACCTCTAATTTCCATCGATTTTCCAGCTCCTCTAGATTTCGACAATTAGTAAAAGAAAGAAGAATTATTCAAGATTGATTTGCACACTATACAGGAAGAACAGATGATGAATGGTTGGGAAGAAAAACAATGTTGTATCCAGCGCAGTTGGTACATGTATATTTTGTGGTGTAGGGTGCTCACACCATATTAGTGTCGGTGAGCTTAAGTCGATTGCAGATTCCCCGAATATTTGGGAATTAGATGGACATGGGCACAGTCAAAAAATTGACTGCGCCCATGTCCGTCCAATTCCTGAATATTTGGGGAATCTGCAATAAAGGAGGAGTGCCCACTGATAATTTGATGTAATACTAGATGAAGTCACTGGGCGGCACAAAGGCTCCTCCACGTTGATGCTTTGCAAGGAACTTCTTGCGTGAAGAGTTATAGATATTCCATTGTTATTGTTATGATCATTTTCTTTAGATAATATTGTAGAGAGTTGTAGCTTAAATTTGGAGGCTACTATGTTAACAATTTAGCCAATAAGTTATTAATGAATAATGATATTGGATATCAATATAAAATATTGAATTATTATTATTATTATTATTATTATTATTATTATTATTATTATGTAATGATGTCTAATATTTATGATTAAAAGTAAAAGAGTCTTTATGGATATCTATATCTAGGTTTAAATTGTTTTAAGTTTGTGATACATGCTAAAACAAAAGAATGTCCTTGTGGGAATCTATATCCAATATGTAGGTTTCAATTGTTTTATTTTTATAACACATGCTAAAACAAAAGAAGTAGAGCTTCTTTTAAGTATCTTCGTCATGTTTATATTGGATGAATATAAGTAATTCACATCTCCAGGGAACATGGAACATTGTATTGTAAAGCCTCTGTCTCTTTTTATCATTTCCAATTGATGTTGTGCTTCGCAGAGAACTGCCTCCATATATTTCACTGAAATGGCCTTGTCCTCTGATAAAAAGGTAGATGAGACTAATATTTGTTACTTGGAGAAGTTCCACTCCACAAATCGATATGACTAAGCATCCAAAGCAATTCATAGAATGCTTCCACGACTAATACACCCTATATTATCAAAAACAAAAAGTAGCCATTCATGTTTCTGCAATATGAAATTTGATATTACATTTCCAACCATAAATACTCTACCATCTTTGGATTATGAACTTACTTTTAAAGCATGCCAAGGACTGCTAGAAAGCTTATGGGTCTCCTTGGAAGCTTTCCAAAAGCAGTTTTCCCACTTTGTGGTTGTTATGTCTCATTTAAACTATGAAACATGTATTGCGGCAATAAATAAAAGAGAAAATTAGAAATATTGCTTGAGCTCAAAATTGGATTTAAACCTGTATCATTCCTTTTCCCTGTATTCTATCCCCCATGTCTGGCTTAATTTCTCCCTTTGTAATCCGTTGACCATACCACGCATTTCTTCCCTTCAGCAGTGTAACATATGTATCAGCCAGAAGTGGGCTTGTCAATTTCTTAGGCTCTTCCACCAACAAATGTGTTATATAGATCATCTCTGATGTGCAGTGAGAAAAATAGATAGACTTTCTTGTAGCACTCTCATTTGTCAAAGATGCAACCATGCCTGTACAAGAACTAAAAAGTATTAACATAGTTTGAACATGAACAGGGAAACATTAATTCATCATTATTTAATGGTTTAAGAGAAAATTACAAATAGGAAATAAGTAGACGGTTTTATCTCGTTAAATTTTGCAAGAAACACATGCTTGATAACATCCACGAGAATTTCACAGCACTAAATCATGCATGTGTTCATTGCAGAACTCCAAAACCATGCATTTTCTGCCTCTAAAATGTTTTGAGCCAATACAAATATGATGTATGCCGTGATATGGAGCCTCTCCACAGTATCATAATATGCCATCTTGTGCAGATTCTCTTTGCTCACACATTTGAAAACATTGTTCTTAATCTCTGCAAAATTATCTGACAGTAGTGCCAAGAAGGCATTGTGTGTGAGATATGATTGCAGCTGATATAGTAATTGCTTGGGCTAAAATGACAGAGGATGAATGCAACAAAAACTATCATTTGGTCCAGAATGAAATGTGCAGTCTCAAATGCCATAGATTCTTTAGAGCTACTTGCAACTCCCTCTGCTGAATTGAATAACACTTGAAGCACATCCCCTCCAAATGACTGGAAGAGTTTATCAAATATCTCTAGTACATTAAACACCACATAAATTTTGACAGTGCCTTGTCCTCTGATAAAATGGTAGATGAGACTAATATCTATTACTTGGAGATGTGCCACTCAAAAAATCAATATGACTAAGCATCCTATGTCAAAAAGCTCATTAGTACACGACCTCTGGAACTGACCATCAAGCATCTCCATGTGAATGCCAGTATCTTTGTTGGCATGATAGTCAATAATGATAGAAAGGAATCAAGGCACACAAAAAATCCTACATCAATAAGAAATTCACATCTTTAGGGATCATGGAACATTGTATTGTAAACCCTCTGTCTCTTTTTATCATTTCCAACTGATGTTGTGCTTCGCAGAGAACTGCCTCCATATATTTCACTAAAAAAATATTGGAATGGGGACATCCCAACATATGTAGGATATTTGGAGCTGTGAGAAATCACATGCTCTCAATCCATCAGTGCTTAGGGATCTCCAAAACTGACCCTTCCCCTATTTGAATCCTTGTCAGGTTGTTGTTGCTGTTCTGATCCACAACTTGGAGAAGCGTCCCCATTCGATTTGTGATCTTCTGCTATTTCATTCTCAACTATGAATTTCATGCAAGAGTTGGCCTTCACATTCAAACTATCATTCAGAGTCCACTGCCTCAACTTAGGAGGAGAACCCTAATTGTTGCACATATTCAAAATGTCTTCTAGATTTGTTGGCGTATTCACGATGACTGATCTATGTGCCCCTAGTAAAGAAACCAAAACCTTGTCCTCTGGGTCGACCGACTCCACTTGATCAATACCCATAACTCCATTTGCATGTGCATCCATATATGTTGCTTCCTGGAAAATCAAAGAATCTTCCGTTTTTGTATGGTCTCTCTCATTATTTAGGGCAATTGGCTTATCTTTCTTGATGTTATTATTACTATCATCTTCTAGCAATAGCAAAACAGAGTTCTCTGCATGGCATTGAATAACGCCATGCCCCGCTTCAGTTTGCTTTGAAAACCCTGATTCGGATTGTTCCACGACGGCTTCCTTCAAGAATCCGAAATCCAGAACAGTGGAGGGCACAGAAGGCTAATGAGATGCGACAGCTACTGGTAAAGCTGAAGGAGAAGGGGTTCGTCGCCGACGACAAAGCAGCTCGGCAGCACATGAAGAGCATGGGTCTGTTCAATAGGGGAGTCATGGATATGTTGTTTGCGTAGTATAAGTAGGTGATGTTGAAAGCTTATGCCTGTAGTTGTACATCTCTCCGTTACATTTTGGTATTATTTCTCTTCTGGTAATAAACTCAGAAGGATTGATGCTCTTGTTTGTTAGGGTTCTCACTGATTATGAGTCTTTTGTCATCTGTCTTGATAAAATGATACGAGTTCTCATTTAGCGTAGGATGAGCAGTGTCTATGGTTTCATAATGTCCAAACAGAACATTCAAGTTTGATTTGTAATGACATTATGGACTTTTATCTCGTGTCTTGCTTCATATGTGAAAAATATATTCGATTTCAAGTTAGGCCTAGCATTTCAAGTTTCTGCTAGGATAGGGAATTTTCAGGAAAGATATAACTCATTTGAATTGGCAAAACCTTTCTCTGCTCATGTAAGAAGGGGTAGTCTGAGCCTTGAATTCTAGACTTTGGTTCGCTAAGTTGGATGGTATGATGCAACTCTTTTGATTATTTTTTTTTGTTGGTTGGTGATTCTCATCGATATTTGTTGGGTCATCAGTCTGGGTAAAGTTGAAATGAGTTCCTTTTGGTGTAGGATGGCCAATTTTTGTGGTTTCATAATGGAAAAACCCAACAGCTTATAATTGCATTAAGGCTCTGGATGAATTATTGCCTTGCTTATTCCATGAAAAACAACCATGCCTTGTTGACTTGGAGCTATCTTGGGTAGCTCGGCCAATGGTGCCCATTAAACCTGTAAATATTGTGGTGCCTTTTCACGACTCATGTGGCCTTTCTAAACTACCATTTAGTATGTTTTTTTATGCCTCATTAACCATAATCGTAATTATTCTCAATCACAGCAAATCGACCTTTCATTTGAAGTCCCTGTCCCTGTACTTACGAGCCAAACTCAGGTATATGCAAAAACTTGCACATACAAGTTAAGTTACTTTGTTCATGGAGTTGACAATGTATGCCAATGTTTTGAATCTTGGTCAGCTATGCAAGGTACATGTTGTTTATTGATGGCCTGTACCTTTTCACAAGATCCGAATATTTTACTAGTGACTTTTTGGTATATGCTTAGTTTGACACATGCTCACAATGTTTGCACAATAAGTTCATTATAGTGGATATCAAATACAGAACCTAAAATAGAGAAAAATGGTACATGCTCACAATGTTTGCACAATAAGTTCATTATAGTGGATATCAACTACAGAACCTAAAATAGAGAAAAATGGTACATTATACAAAAATAACAATGCGCAAAAGCTCACCAACAATAATTTGTTTAATAAGAAACACATGTTGACAACAAAAATTTGCATGCTTAGCATCCCTCCAATCATATGGCATAAATATTGAGAAAAATAAATCAATTGTTTTTAACTTTAGGTTGAAGTGTTTTCTGGTCAATGGATCTTTTCTATCGACATGGACTTACACTCACATCACAGTTCCCAGATTTTCAAATTAGTGTAGCAAGTTTACATCTGTATATAATTTATGATTTGATAAATATTTGCTGAAGCACAAATTATACATCAATTTAAATTGATATTTAAAGACGGATACTATCAAATTTTGTTTATGAGAACATTGAAGATAACATGTCACTTTGAACCAATTATAATTGTGCCAAATGCACATGGGTCTAAAGATTTTAGCATACTGCATGTGTGCTCAGTATGCCCTCAAAGTTAAAATTGTTCACATGGGCAACTGAGATCCATAGAATATTAAATTTCTAGTGAGAGGGAATTCAATGCTGAAAATGGTAAGTCTTGATGGTTAGGACTGCATCTTGGGGAAACATTATTAATTTTTCCAATTGACAAAACAAGTTTTCTCTAGTGTCAATATATGTCAGAGTGTATGCAATTGATCTATTGGCGATATATTTGTCAGATTTGTGAGTGCCTCATTTGCATTTCATACAATTGTAGTAGAATGCAACTTTAATGTGGGATGCATCAACTTTAGCTTTATCATTTAAGTTGTTTTTATGTGTATTGATCAAGTTTCCACTGGTTAGGATATGCATGTTGTTTAGGTTAAATTTGGCCACGGGCATGCATTTTTTCAACATGGTGGTAAGATGCATTCTTTTGGCATATTGCATGCATATCCAATGCCAGAGCAAGAGTGAATGTGCATTCTAAAACTGTTGTGTAGTGTAGACTTCACCTTTGTGGAGCATTGAAGGCATGTCAATGGGCCTGGGATCTTTTAGATTTTGAATGAATGCTTACAAGAAGCAATCTTTTTTAGTTTGTTGTTAGTGGTGTTTAAAAGTTTTACACTTAGTATTTCGTAATCATTTGGGGACTTCCAAAACTATCTCAAAATTTTGAACACTACCTTGTGGTTTATGCAATTGAATTAATAATTATTAAGTTGTATGTTGTGCCATGGCTATTCTTTTGTAAATTTGAACTGGATATGCTCTATTATACTTCTTAAGCATTTAATAACTTGAGGTGTAATGACATTTGTAATGTTCAATATCTGTGGAATACCTGCACATCCCTTATTCAAGATTTTTGTTTAGTTGACTCACGTAAAACACTACCTTTTTTATGTATCTTTCGCCCAAAAGATCTTGAAGCAAATGGGATGCTTGAAATGATTGTAAGTATTGGACTGGGAGAATATTTGGGCAAAATCTACAAAAGGCTGCGATTTCTCTCCAATGATGGTGCTGATTTTCCCAAACATTATGGTGTGTAAATTGTACAAGGTCCAGATCTGATTAAAGTGACAGAAGTTTCATTTACATGTTATCCACCAATTGTGAAGGTCCCAGAAAACTATTATAACTCATTACTGCGCAATTTGGATCCCTGAATTTGGGGTGGGTTGTCATATAAGGCCCAGATCTGACTGAAATGTTATGAGTTTAAATTAGAAAGTAACCGAGCAAAATGATGCAAAGGATAATGTAAACATTATCCACCAATTGCACAGGATCCAACAGATTTGAAGTGTTAGTTATTGCCATTCAAATTATCTGGATTCATACTCATATAGCTTGTCATTATTATACATGATAGTTTAGGATATAATAGACTATAGTTGTAAAAAGGATTTTACAAATGTCATTGCACCTCAGGTTATTAAATGCTTAATTACAATATAGCATATCCAGTTCAAATTTACAAAAGAATAGCCATTAACTATTAATTCAATTTCATTAACCACAGGCTAGTTTTCAAAATTTTGAGATAGTTTTGGAAGCCCCAAATGACGATACTACATTTCCAACCATAAATACTCTGCCATCTTTGGATTATGAACTTACTTTTAAAGCATGCCAAGGACTGCTAAAAAGCTTATGGGTCTCCTTGGAAGCTTTCCAAAAGCAGTTTTCCCACTTTGTGGTTGCTAGTCTCATTTAAACTATGAAACATGTATTGCGGCAATAAATAAAAGAGAAAAAGAAAAATATTTCCTGAGCTCAAAATTGGATTTAAACCTATATCATTCCTTTTCCTTTTATGTTGTCCCCCATGTCTGGCCTAATTTCTCCCTTTGCAATCTGTTGACCATACCACACATTTCTTCCCTTCAGCAGTGTAACATATGTATCAGCCAGAAGTGGGCTTGTCAATTTCTCAGGCTCTTCCGCCAACAAATGTGTTATATAGATCATCTATGATGTGCAGTAAGCAAAATAGATAGACTTGCTTGTAGCACTCTCATTTGTCAAAGTTGCAACCATGCCTATACAGGAACTAAACAGTATTAACATAGTTTGAACATGAACAGGGAAACATTAATTCATCATTATTTAATGGTTTAAGAGAAATTACAAACAAGAAATAAGCAGACGGCTTTATCTTGTTAAATTTTGTAAGAAATGCATGCTTGATAACATCCACGAGAATTTCACAGCACCAAATCATGCATGTGTTCATTGCAAAACTCCAAACCCATGTATTTTCTACCTCCAAAATGTTTTGAGCCAATACAAATATGATGTATGCCGTGATATGGAACCTCTCCATAGTATCATAATATGCCATCTTGTGCAGATTCTCTTTACTCACACGTTTGAAAACCTTACTCTTAATCTCCGCAAAATTATTTGACACAAGTAGTGCCAACAAGGCATTGCTGTGAGATATGCTTGCAGCTGATAGATTAATTGCTTGGGCTAAAATGATAGAGGATGAATGCAACAACAACTATCATTTGGTCCATAATGAAACATGCAGTCTCAAATGCCATAGATTCTTTAGAGCTACTTGCAACTCCCTCTACTGAATTGAATAACACTTGAAGCACATCCCCTCCAAATGACTGGCAAAGTTTATCAAATATCTCTATTACATTAAACACCACATAAAGTTTGACAGTGTCTTGTCCTATGATAAAATGGTAGATGAGACTAATATCTGTTACTTGGAGAAGTGCCACTCCACAAATCAATATGACTATGCATCCAAATCAATTCATAGAATGTTTCCACGGCTGATACACCCTATATTATAAAAAACAGAAAGTAGTCATTCATGTTTCTGCAATATGGAATTTGATACTGCATTTCCAACCATAAATACTCTGCCATCTTTGGATTATGAACTTACTTTCAAAGCATGCCAAGGACTACTAAAAATCTTATGGGTCTCCTTGGAAGCTTTCCAAAAGTGGTTTTCCCACTTTGTGGTTGCTATGTCTCATTTAAGCTATGAAACATGTATTGCAGAAATAAATAAAAGAGAAAAAGAAAGACATTGCCTGAGCTCAAAATTGGATTTAAACCTGTATCATTCCTTTTCCTTGTATGTTGTCCCCCATGTCTGGCCTAATTTCTCCCTTTGCAATCCGTTGACCACACCACACATTTCTTCCCTTCATCAGTGTAACATATGTATCATCCAAAAGTGGGCCTATCAAATTCAGGCTCTTCTGCCAACAAATGTGTTATATAGATCATCTCTAATGTGCAGTGAGAAAAATAGACAGACTTGCTTGTAGCACTCTCATTTGTCAAAGCTGCAACCATGCCTGTACAGGAACTAAAAAGTATTAACATAGTTTGAACATGAACAGGGAAACACTAATTCATCATTATTTAATGATTTAATAGAAAATTACAAACAGGAAATAAGCAGATGGTTTTATCTCGTTAAATTTGTCAAGAAATGCATTCTTGATAACATCCACGAGAATTTCACAGCACCAAATCATGCATGTGTTAATTGTGAAACTCCAAACCCATGCATTTTCTGCCTCCAAAATGTTTTGAGCCAAAACAAATATGATGTATGCCGTGATATGGAACCTCTCCATAGTATCATAATATGCCATCTTGTGCAGATTCTCTTTGCTGGCACGTTTGAAAACATTGCTCTTAATCTCCGCAAAATTATAGTAGAGCCAACAAGGCATTGTTGTGAGATATGATTGTAGCTGATAGAGTAATTGTTTGGGCTAAAATAACAGAGGATGAATGCAACAACAACTATCATTTGGTCCATAATGAAACATGCAGTCTCAAATGCCATAGATTCTTTAGAGCTACTTGCAACTCCCTCTACTGAATTAAATAACACTTGAAGCACATCCCCTCCAAATGACTGGCAGAGTTTATCAAATATCTCTATTACATGAAACACCACATAGAGTTTGATAGTGACTTGTCCTATGATAAAATGGTAGATGAGACTAATATCTGTTACTTGGAGAAGTGCCACTCCACAAATCAGTATGACTAAGCATCCTATGTCAGAAAGCTCATCAGCACACGGCCTCTAGAACTGACCGTCAAACATCTCCATGTGAATGCAAGTATCTTTGCTGGCATGATAGTCAATAATGATAGAAAGGAATCAAGGCACACAAAAAATACTACATCAATAAGCAATTCATATCTTAGGGATCATGGAACATTGTATTGTAAACCCTCTGTCTCTTTTTATCATTTCCAACTGATGTTGTGCTTCGCAGAGAACTGCCTCCATATATTTCACTAAAAAAATATTGGAATGGGGACATCCCAACATATGTAGGATATTTGGAGCTGTGAGAAATCACATGCTCTCAATCCATCAGTGCTTAGGGATCTCCAAAACTGACCCTTCCCCTATTTGAATCCTTGTCAGGTTGTTGTTGCTGTTCTGATCCACAACTTGGAGAAGCGTCCCCATTCGATTTGTGATCTTCTGCTATTTCATTCTCAACTATGAATTTCATGCAAGAGTTGGCCTTCACATTCAAACTATCATTCAGAGTCCACTGCCTCAACTTAGGAGGAGAACCCTAATTGTTGCACATATTCAAAATGTCTTCTAGATTTGTTGGCGTATTCACGATGACTGATCTATGTGCCCCTAGTAAAGAAACCAAAACCTTGTCCTCTGGGTCGACCGACTCCACTTGATCAATACCCATAACTCCATTTGCATGTGCATCCATATATGTTGCTTCCTGGAAAATCAAAGAATCTTCCGTTTTTGTATGGTCTCTCTCATTATTTAGGGCAATTGGCTTATCTTTCTTGATGTTATTATTACTATCATCTTCTAGCAATAGCAAAACAGAGTTCTCTGCATGGCATTGAATAACGCCATGCCCCGCTTCAGTTTGCTTTGAAAACCCTGATTCGGATTGTTCCACGACGGCTTCCTTCAAGAATCCGAAATCCAGAACAGTGGAGGGCACAGAAGGCTAATGAGATGCGACAGCTACTGGTAAAGCTGAAGGAGAAGGGGTTCGTCGCCGACGACAAAGCAGCTCGGCAGCACATGAAGAGCATGGGTCTGTTCAATAGGGGAGTCATGGATATGTTGTTTGCGTAGTATAAGTAGGTGATGTTGAAAGCTTATGCCTGTAGTTGTACATCTCTCCGTTACATTTTGGTATTATTTCTCTTCTGGTAATAAACTCAGAAGGATTGATGCTCTTGTTTGTTAGGGTTCTCACTGATTATGAGTCTTTTGTCATCTGTCTTGATAAAATGATACGAGTTCTCATTTAGCGTAGGATGAGCAGTGTCTATGGTTTCATAATGTCCAAACAGAACATTCAAGTTTGATTTGTAATGACATTATGGACTTTTATCTCGTGTCTTGCTTCATATGTGAAAAATATATTCGATTTCAAGTTAGGCCTAGCATTTCAAGTTTCTGCTAGGATAGGGAATTTTCAGGAAAGATATAACTCATTTGAATTGGCAAAACCTTTCTCTGCTCATGTAAGAAGGGGTAGTCTGAGCCTTGAATTCTAGACTTTGGTTCGCTAAGTTGGATGGTATGATGCAACTCTTTTGATTATTTTTTTTTGTTGGTTGGTGATTCTCATCGATATTTGTTGGGTCATCAGTCTGGGTAAAGTTGAAATGAGTTCCTTTTGGTGTAGGATGGCCAATTTTTGTGGTTTCATAATGGAAAAACCCAACAGCTTATAATTGCATTAAGGCTCTGGATGAATTATTGCCTTGCTTATTCCATGAAAAACAACCATGCCTTGTTGACTTGGAGCTATCTTGGGTAGCTCGGCCAATGGTGCCCATTAAACCTGTAAATATTGTGGTGCCTTTTCACGACTCATGTGGCCTTTCTAAACTACCATTTAGTATGTTTTTTTATGCCTCATTAACCATAATCGTAATTATTCTCAATCACAGCAAATCGACCTTTCATTTGAAGTCCCTGTCCCTGTACTTACGAGCCAAACTCAGGTATATGCAAAAACTTGCACATACAAGTTAAGTTACTTTGTTCATGGAGTTGACAATGTATGCCAATGTTTTGAATCTTGGTCAGCTATGCAAGGTACATGTTGTTTATTGATGGCCTGTACCTTTTCACAAGATCCGAATATTTTACTAGTGACTTTTTGGTATATGCTTAGTTTGACACATGCTCACAATGTTTGCACAATAAGTTCATTATAGTGGATATCAAATACAGAACCTAAAATAGAGAAAAATGGTACATGCTCACAATGTTTGCACAATAAGTTCATTATAGTGGATATCAACTACAGAACCTAAAATAGAGAAAAATGGTACATTATACAAAAATAACAATGCGCAAAAGCTCACCAACAATAATTTGTTTAATAAGAAACACATGTTGACAACAAAAATTTGCATGCTTAGCATCCCTCCAATCATATGGCATAAATATTGAGAAAAATAAATCAATTGTTTTTAACTTTAGGTTGAAGTGTTTTCTGGTCAATGGATCTTTTCTATCGACATGGACTTACACTCACATCACAGTTCCCAGATTTTCAAATTAGTGTAGCAAGTTTACATCTGTATATAATTTATGATTTGATAAATATTTGCTGAAGCACAAATTATACATCAATTTAAATTGATATTTAAAGACGGATACTATCAAATTTTGTTTATGAGAACATTGAAGATAACATGTCACTTTGAACCAATTATAATTGTGCCAAATGCACATGGGTCTAAAGATTTTAGCATACTGCATGTGTGCTCAGTATGCCCTCAAAGTTAAAATTGTTCACATGGGCAACTGAGATCCATAGAATATTAAATTTCTAGTGAGAGGGAATTCAATGCTGAAAATGGTAAGTCTTGATGGTTAGGACTGCATCTTGGGGAAACATTATTAATTTTTCCAATTGACAAAACAAGTTTTCTCTAGTGTCAATATATGTCAGAGTGTATGCAATTGATCTATTGGCGATATATTTGTCAGATTTGTGAGTGCCTCATTTGCATTTCATACAATTGTAGTAGAATGCAACTTTAATGTGGGATGCATCAACTTTAGCTTTATCATTTAAGTTGTTTTTATGTGTATTGATCAAGTTTCCACTGGTTAGGATATGCATGTTGTTTAGGTTAAATTTGGCCACGGGCATGCATTTTTTCAACATGGTGGTAAGATGCATTCTTTTGGCATATTGCATGCATATCCAATGCCAGAGCAAGAGTGAATGTGCATTCTAAAACTGTTGTGTAGTGTAGACTTCACCTTTGTGGAGCATTGAAGGCATGTCAATGGGCCTGGGATCTTTTAGATTTTGAATGAATGCTTACAAGAAGCAATCTTTTTTAGTTTGTTGTTAGTGGTGTTTAAAAGTTTTACACTTAGTATTTCGTAATCATTTGGGGACTTCCAAAACTATCTCAAAATTTTGAACACTACCTTGTGGTTTATGCAATTGAATTAATAATTATTAAGTTGTATGTTGTGCCATGGCTATTCTTTTGTAAATTTGAACTGGATATGCTCTATTATACTTCTTAAGCATTTAATAACTTGAGGTGTAATGACATTTGTAATGTTCAATATCTGTGGAATACCTGCACATCCCTTATTCAAGATTTTTGTTTAGTTGACTCACGTAAAACACTACCTTTTTTATGTATCTTTCGCCCAAAAGATCTTGAAGCAAATGGGATGCTTGAAATGATTGTAAGTATTGGACTGGGAGAATATTTGGGCAAAATCTACAAAAGGCTGCGATTTCTCTCCAATGATGGTGCTGATTTTCCCAAACATTATGGTGTGTAAATTGTACAAGGTCCAGATCTGATTAAAGTGACAGAAGTTTCATTTACATGTTATCCACCAATTGTGAAGGTCCCAGAAAACTATTATAACTCATTACTGCGCAATTTGGATCCCTGAATTTGGGGTGGGTTGTCATATAAGGCCCAGATCTGACTGAAATGTTATGAGTTTAAATTAGAAAGTAACCGAGCAAAATGATGCAAAGGATAATGTAAACATTATCCACCAATTGCACAGGATCCAACAGATTTGAAGTGTTAGTTATTGCCATTCAAATTATCTGGATTCATACTCATATAGCTTGTCATTATTATACATGATAGTTTAGGATATAATAGACTATAGTTGTAAAAAGGATTTTACAAATGTCATTGCACCTCAGGTTATTAAATGCTTAATTACAATATAGCATATCCAGTTCAAATTTACAAAAGAATAGCCATTAACTATTAATTCAATTTCATTAACCACAGGCTAGTTTTCAAAATTTTGAGATAGTTTTGGAAGCCCCAAATGACGATACTACATTTCCAACCATAAATACTCTGCCATCTTTGGATTATGAACTTACTTTTAAAGCATGCCAAGGACTGCTAAAAAGCTTATGGGTCTCCTTGGAAGCTTTCCAAAAGCAGTTTTCCCACTTTGTGGTTGCTAGTCTCATTTAAACTATGAAACATGTATTGCGGCAATAAATAAAAGAGAAAAAGAAAAATATTTCCTGAGCTCAAAATTGGATTTAAACCTATATCATTCCTTTTCCTTTTATGTTGTCCCCCATGTCTGGCCTAATTTCTCCCTTTGCAATCTGTTGACCATACCACACATTTCTTCCCTTCAGCAGTGTAACATATGTATCAGCCAGAAGTGGGCTTGTCAATTTCTCAGGCTCTTCCGCCAACAAATGTGTTATATAGATCATCTATGATGTGCAGTAAGCAAAATAGATAGACTTGCTTGTAGCACTCTCATTTGTCAAAGTTGCAACCATGCCTATACAGGAACTAAACAGTATTAACATAGTTTGAACATGAACAGGGAAACATTAATTCATCATTATTTAATGGTTTAAGAGAAATTACAAACAAGAAATAAGCAGACGGCTTTATCTTGTTAAATTTTGTAAGAAATGCATGCTTGATAACATCCACGAGAATTTCACAGCACCAAATCATGCATGTGTTCATTGCAAAACTCCAAACCCATGTATTTTCTACCTCCAAAATGTTTTGAGCCAATACAAATATGATGTATGCCGTGATATGGAACCTCTCCATAGTATCATAATATGCCATCTTGTGCAGATTCTCTTTACTCACACGTTTGAAAACCTTACTCTTAATCTCCGCAAAATTATTTGACACAAGTAGTGCCAACAAGGCATTGCTGTGAGATATGCTTGCAGCTGATAGATTAATTGCTTGGGCTAAAATGATAGAGGATGAATGCAACAACAACTATCATTTGGTCCATAATGAAACATGCAGTCTCAAATGCCATAGATTCTTTAGAGCTACTTGCAACTCCCTCTACTGAATTGAATAACACTTGAAGCACATCCCCTCCAAATGACTGGCAAAGTTTATCAAATATCTCTATTACATTAAACACCACATAAAGTTTGACAGTGTCTTGTCCTATGATAAAATGGTAGATGAGACTAATATCTGTTACTTGGAGAAGTGCCACTCCACAAATCAATATGACTATGCATCCAAATCAATTCATAGAATGTTTCCACGGCTGATACACCCTATATTATAAAAAACAGAAAGTAGTCATTCATGTTTCTGCAATATGGAATTTGATACTGCATTTCCAACCATAAATACTCTGCCATCTTTGGATTATGAACTTACTTTCAAAGCATGCCAAGGACTACTAAAAATCTTATGGGTCTCCTTGGAAGCTTTCCAAAAGTGGTTTTCCCACTTTGTGGTTGCTATGTCTCATTTAAGCTATGAAACATGTATTGCAGAAATAAATAAAAGAGAAAAAGAAAGACATTGCCTGAGCTCAAAATTGGATTTAAACCTGTATCATTCCTTTTCCTTGTATGTTGTCCCCCATGTCTGGCCTAATTTCTCCCTTTGCAATCCGTTGACCACACCACACATTTCTTCCCTTCATCAGTGTAACATATGTATCATCCAAAAGTGGGCCTATCAAATTCAGGCTCTTCTGCCAACAAATGTGTTATATAGATCATCTCTAATGTGCAGTGAGAAAAATAGACAGACTTGCTTGTAGCACTCTCATTTGTCAAAGCTGCAACCATGCCTGTACAGGAACTAAAAAGTATTAACATAGTTTGAACATGAACAGGGAAACACTAATTCATCATTATTTAATGATTTAATAGAAAATTACAAACAGGAAATAAGCAGATGGTTTTATCTCGTTAAATTTGTCAAGAAATGCATTCTTGATAACATCCACGAGAATTTCACAGCACCAAATCATGCATGTGTTAATTGTGAAACTCCAAACCCATGCATTTTCTGCCTCCAAAATGTTTTGAGCCAAAACAAATATGATGTATGCCGTGATATGGAACCTCTCCATAGTATCATAATATGCCATCTTGTGCAGATTCTCTTTGCTGGCACGTTTGAAAACATTGCTCTTAATCTCCGCAAAATTATAGTAGAGCCAACAAGGCATTGTTGTGAGATATGATTGTAGCTGATAGAGTAATTGTTTGGGCTAAAATAACAGAGGATGAATGCAACAACAACTATCATTTGGTCCATAATGAAACATGCAGTCTCAAATGCCATAGATTCTTTAGAGCTACTTGCAACTCCCTCTACTGAATTAAATAACACTTGAAGCACATCCCCTCCAAATGACTGGCAGAGTTTATCAAATATCTCTATTACATGAAACACCACATAGAGTTTGATAGTGACTTGTCCTATGATAAAATGGTAGATGAGACTAATATCTGTTACTTGGAGAAGTGCCACTCCACAAATCAGTATGACTAAGCATCCTATGTCAGAAAGCTCATCAGCACACGGCCTCTAGAACTGACCGTCAAACATCTCCATGTGAATGCAAGTATCTTTGCTGGCATGATAGTCAATAATGATAGAAAGGAATCAAGGCACACAAAAAATACTACATCAATAAGCAATTCATATCTCCAGGGAACATGGAACATTGTATTGTAAACCCTCTGTCTCTTTTTATCTTTTCCAACTGATGTTGTGCTTTGCAGAGAACTGCCTCCATATATTTCACTGAAATGACCTTGTCCTCTGATAAAACGGTAGATGAGACTAATATCTGTTACTTGGAGAAGTGCCACTCCACAAATCAATATGACTAAGCATCCAAAGCAATTCATAGAATGCTTCCATGACTGATACACCCTATATTATCAAAAACAAAAAGTAGCCATTCATGTTTCTGCAATATGGAATTTGATACTGCATTTCCAACCATAAATACTCTGCCATATTTGAATTATGAACCCTTTGTCTCTTTTTATCATTTCCAACTGATGTTGTGCTTCGCAGAGAACTGCCTCCATATATTTCACTAAAAAAAATTGGAATGGGGACATCCCAACATATGTAGGATATTTGGAGCTGTGAGCAATCACATGCTCTCAATCCATCAGTGCTTAAGGATCTCCGAAACTAACCCTTCCCCTATTTGAATCCTTGTCAGGTTGTTGTCGCTGTTCTGATCCACAACTTGGAGAAGCATCCCCATTCAATTTGTGATCTTCTGCTATTTCATTCTCAACTATGCATTTCATGCAAGAGTTGGCCTTCACATTCAAACTATCATTCAGAGTCCACTACCTCAGCTTAGGAGGAGAACCCCAATTGTTGCACATATTCGAAATGTCTTCCAGATTTGTTGGCGTATTCACGATGACCGATCTATGTGCCCATAGTAAAGAAACCAAAACCCTATTCTCTGGGTCGACCGACTCCACTTGATCAATACCCATAACTCCATTTCCATGTGCATCCATATATGTTGCTTCCTGGAAAACCAAGGAATCTTCCGTTTTTGTATGGTCTCTCTCATTATTTAGGGCAATTGACTTATCTTTCTTAGTGTTATTATTACTATCATCTTCTAGCAATAGCAAAACAGAGTTCTCTGCATGGCATTGACTAACGTCGTGCCCCGCTTCAGTTTGCTTTGAAAACCCTGATTCAGATTGTTCCACGGCGGCTTCCTTCAAGAATCCGAAATCCGGAACAGTGGAGGGAGAATTTAAGGAATTCACTGCAATATTATTTCCATGGATTTGGTCATCGTCCAGGGTTGAAAACGGTGGTAAATCTGTGGCACTTCTCTTTAAACCCTTATTTCTATGTCGTCTGCCATGTGATTTAACGGCAACATCTGAGCCATTCCAGGTGGTAATTCCACGCTTGGCGTTGCTGTTGCCATTGGCAAAATCTCCGTCTTCTTCTTGGCCATTACCTGGGGTTGAAAAGAGTGGTAAATCTGTGGCACTGCTCTTTAAACCCTTATTTCTATGTTGTCTGCCATGTGATTTCACAGTAACATCTAAGCCATTCCGGGTAGGAATTCCAAGCTTGGCATTGTTGTGGCCAATGACAAAATCTTCGTCTTCTTCTGCATCCCCTGAGCTATCGTGTTGTTATTAAGTGTCTCTTGGTTTTGCAGTTACATGAAGGGAAAACAGTAACTGCCGAGCGAGTCCCAACCATCACCGCCCAATTCAAATCAACGGGTGAAGATAATCTAATCGTCTAACAAAGTATCTAAGGGCGCAAAGCGATGACAAAAAAACAGTTGGGGGAGTTGATTTCAGAGAGAAACACTTTACGGCGTAATTAAAAAAAATACAAGAATTCATTTTACATATCTCTTTCATGTTTTATTTTATTGAATGAATATTAATAAAATCAAAATATTTTTATTTTTTTATTATTGTATTAATAATTATATTAACTTAATGGTTTAAATTAAATTAATTTCAATTCTAAACGTATTAGAACCAGAGTTGAAATATAAATTATTTACTCTATAAGAAGTTTAATGCCATCGAATTACCTCTTTGAAAAAATAATTACTTATCCTACGTCGACCCCATTTGTACATTTGCTGCTGGTTCCGAGAAGCTGCCACCATATTTTCAATAAATAAATGGAAGTCTACGCGACGCGCCCCACATTTGATTGCTGCTAGTTGTCAATCCAACTTCGGACTTCCCGGAGGCGGCCACAATGTTTTCGTATGAAGGTGGCCTTGGCAAGGTTTGCTATTCCCTTTTGAATAAATAAATGAAATTTATGTTATTTGGATTTGGTCTCTTTTAATCGTTCAATAAGTTATTGGTTTCTTTTACATTTGTGGAAGGATAATTATTATTACAGTTTAATAAAAGAAAATTGCATAATTTTTTTTAATATAAATATTTATTAGTTTTATTTAAAATTATTATAAAGTGTAATAATTTTATTGTTTATATTAAAATCTATTTAACATGAATCGAGACGGGATTCAATTTCTTCATTTGTAAATTTTTTCAGGAGTCCATATTTTTTGAATGTTTTGTATAGTTATTTATTTTTAGATTTTTTTATTTTTTTACGAGACGAGTAAAATTTCAAAATTTCAACTTTGATGGTTGTAGAATGAGCATTTCCACTCAACAATTCAATATATAGAAAATATAGTAAAAACTCTAAGCATAAATAAAATATTTCAATATCTAAATAGAGTTATGTAAAGTAACATAATTTTATCTCAACTTTATAGAGATGAAGTAGCCTGAAATTAAAAAATTCTCATATGTTCACTTTTTAAATGTAGCTTATAATTTTTATAGTTTTTAAAAATATTTCAATACAATAACTACAAGTCTATAGACTGTAATTTGAGTCATGAAATATGAATGATGATAAGGATATAACAATTTTTTTCCTTTAAGTTGATGAAATAGTGAATGTCATGAGAGGTGTTGATAAAGCTATAAACAAGTCCACAACAATTCAAAATGTGTTGATATCTCTCACTTCCAAATTTAATCTAAAAGTATCTTCTATTAAGGAGATGTTTAACCTTGAAACATTAATAATGGATCAATTACTTGGAACACTAATAGCCTATGAAATGAATAATGGATCAATTACTTGGAACACTAATAGCCTATGAAATGAGAACTACAAAAGTAAAATTTTCATAAAGGGAAGTAACATATAAAATAGATAGGAAGGTGACCAAGAATGCTCAAGTTATCCATCGATGAAAAAGAGGCTAAGTTTGTTAGAAGACTAAAGAAAGGAGCTGGAAAATATAAAGGTACGATTTTTTTCAAATGCTTTAATTATGAAAGATTAGGTCATTATGCATAAAAATGTCTATTCAAGATGTAAAATAATAAATCAAATGACAATGAAAATAATAAATATATAAAGTTTGAGAAGGAGAAAATTATCAAAAAGAAAACCTTTTATACCCAAGAAGGTTGCAACTCCTAAAAAGGAAAAAATGAGCAATTTTTTTATGAACAAGGAATCAATAGCTTCATGCTCATGGACTTAGAAACAAAAAATTAAGGACATAGTGAATTTGAATTAAGTGAAGAAGAGGCTAAAGTAAACCTGGAAGGTGAATTAATCAATGCCTTAAAATAAATCAATAGACTTATGAAAAGGAATAAGAAATTAAAAGAACTATTGATCAAGTATGCAAAAGAAGAACATGAATTTGAAGACTCATCACTTCTTCCACTAAAGGTAGAATTGGAAGAAGCTAAAACTGTTGAATACATTCTATTGCAACAACTAAAAGAGAAAGGCTAGGGAATGTGAAAAACTGGAAATAAGATTTAGCTTCTCTAAGAAAGGAATTGGAGAAAACCCAAGCTCAACAAAACCAAAATCTAAAGCATGTTAAAATATTTGAAAATTTATATGAAATTATTAATGGCCAAACATACCCTCTCATAAAAATTGGCTTGGGTTGTGAGGGAGGAACTACCAACAAGAAAATTGAAGACAAAATACCTATAAACTTCATTAAGGCACTCACAGAAAGTAATGGCAATGGAATTCAAGTGAATGACAACAATTAGTAATCACAAAATAAGAAAAATGACAGTATTACATCTCAGCAACAATCAATAACTATTGAAAACAACAAAAACATTAAACAAGTGAAAATTCAGCAACAACAAAGTAACATTACAACTCAGCAATAGCGGAGAAAAGTCTATAACAAAGTTTCAAAAGAGGGACATTTGATAGCTATTTACATATATAATTTGATAATGAGTATGTTTTGGTTGTTGTTTATGTTGATGATATTATTTTTCGTAGTAATACAAACTCAATAAGCCAAGGTTTTGCAGCTAAAATGAAGTTTGAATTTGAAATGTCAATGCTTGGAGAACTCTCATTCTTCCTTGGTTTATAGATTACACAAACTTCAAAAGCCATGTTCATCTCCCAAGGAAAGTATCTAAAAGAAATATTGAAGAAATTTTGAATGGAAGAGTATTCACCTCTTAACACTCTTATGGTCACTGGGTGTAAGCTAAATAAAGATGATGAGTCACCAGAAGTTATTCAAAAATTGTATAGATCAATTATTGGTAGTTTGTTGTATCTAACAGCCTCACGACTAGACATAATGCAAGTTGTCAGTCTAGTATCAAGGTAACAATCTGCCCCTAAGAAAAACCACTTGTTAGCGGCAAAAAATATCTAAAAAGCACACTGGGCTATGGACTTTTTTATCCAAAGGGAAAAAACTTCTAACAACATACATAGATGTAGACCGCGTTAGCTGTATAGATGATAGAAAGAACACAAGTGGTGGTGCCTTCTTTCTAGGAGATTCATTAGTAGCATGGTTGAATGAAAAGTAAACCTCTATCTCAATATCTACTATTGGAGCCGTGTGTATAGCAAGTGCAATATGTTGCACTCAAGTATTGTGGATGAACTATACACTTCAAGACATGAAGGTAATATAAAATGAACATAGTCCCATCAAATGTGGTAATATCAATGCTCAAAGTATATCAAAGAATAATGTTCTTCATTAAAATTCCAAAAATATACCTATCAAGTATCACTTTCTCATAGAACAAGTGGTTGATTAGGTTTTAAAATTATTGTTAGAAATTAAATAATAGAGCAATGGAACACATAAAATATTGCAGAAAAACAAACACAAAAATCCATAAAACAAAAGAGAAACAAATATATGTGGTTCACCCAATTTGGGCTATGTCGATGGAGAAACAACTAATCCTTCCTTTTATATTATCCAACGAATTGAAGAGATACAACCTACAACAAATTCATTGTAATTTCCTCTTCGCTTTCACACAGTCTCCTTTTTCTCGCACATAGAATAATAAACAGCCGCAATACAATTCCCTCATATAAACTGAGGGTTTTTCTAGGGAAGAAACCCTAAATTAACATAACTTCTATCGTCAAATCTTCTGCCTAATGAATGGTGCAAATTGACTACGAAATTACAATATTTTACAGGTCATATTTTCATCTAATTTTCACTTTGCAAGAGCTTCCCTCAAACCCCTGTCAAGGGAGGGATCCAAAGAATCATTGTCACCACCCTTGGCAGCACTACTAATGGGGGTTCAAGCCCCCCCACATCCCCCAATCAGGGATTGTGATCCAAATGTTGTTGAAACAAGACTCCTGAATCAGGAATATAATCAAGCTCCACACCCAACAAGTATATATCATCTAAGGAAAAAATAATTAATATATTCACCAAGCCGCTTGCAAGAGATCCCTTTGAATACTTAAGACAAAAGTTGGGAGTGGTTACTTCCTCACCTTGTCACTAATTTCTTTTGAAAGAGGGAAGTTGGTCCAAATTATTCAAGGATAGTTGTATGATCAAAATTCCAACAATATGCAGGGAAAGAAAATTCCAAGTCTCAAGACGAGCAGGAGAAGTATAAGGTTAGTGATAGTAGCAGATGATTATGTTAAGGGGGAGAGTTATTATCTTCTGATTTATCATGAGAAAAGTGGAAGAGTGAGCAAATAACAATAACAGATTATGATTACAACATAAATGGAAACATTCATAAGGGGAGCAGACCGTGAGTAGTTATTAATTAGAGAAGTCATTTATGGTTCAAAAGATTAAGAAACCCATGTATGTTGAATAATATTTTTACAGGAAGAATGGTCGAAGGGGGATATTTCTTAGAAATTAGGATAATGAGCAACCATCACAAAATCAAAGATGAATTGGCCTCTCAAAAGTTCAAGGGGAGTACATACTTACAACAATAATCATCAAAAACCTATTATGTTTTCTCACGAGGAAAATGGTTAGATAGAGAGTATCCGGGCCCTTTTCCATTGATGTTAAAGGAGGAGAGTGAGAAAACAATGGCATCAAGTAATGCAATGAGAAAATAGAAATGTTGGAGAATAAGAAGAAGAGTGTTGCCAAGTAGTGTTTCCATCAATACCAAAGGGGGAGATTGTTGAGAAATGTGTTGTCAGTGATGTCAAAGGAGTAGTCATTGAGGTCAAGTAGTGTCAAATTTAGGAGGAACTTGTTGAATATTTCATGGTTGTCATTAATATCTACATGGCCTATATTTGAATGGATTTTTATTGTATGAGATCAAATTAAGAGCTCTTGCAAATTTCATGGTTGGATAGCCCTCTCAAAGACGTTTCCAATGGTATATGGTACTTTGAAAAAATCCTAAGGGATCATAATTTATGAAGGTTTGAAGATTGGCAAGGTTCCACAGATGCAGGGTTACACAAGTTGATAAAAGGTGCAAGATGGAAATTTTCCCTATTATCGGACGTGAAAATTCACAGCACACCACAAAATATTTTTCTTGGAGGTTTTGGTGATGTCACAGTCCTATAGTTGATAGAACTTGTGAGATTGGAAAACTTCTGTCAACTGAAGTATGTCACATCACACCATGTTTGAGGCAGGCTTGTGTGATGTGTTGGGTGTGAGATGAAAGGCATGGAGACAGACTTCGAGGGCATGGTAAATGATGTAAATCCATTCTTTGGGCCATTTTCAATTAACGAAAGAATTAATCAATGAAGGATGTTTCCAAATCTATGCAATTCCTTACAGGGGCGGTGGAAACATTTCAAAAAACATTTTAGTGAGTTTTTCTTTTTGTGATGGATATTGCACAATGGATGGGGATGATAAAATATGTACATCAAATTAACGTTTCAAACTAGTGAGAGGAATAGTATCATGAACAAACAAACCATCTAATTATTAAGCAATGAAGCAAGGGGTCTTTACATAGCCTATGATAAAGAAACAAATTTTGATTAGGAAACTAAAATACAACATTGTGATACATGAAGGTTATTTTCTCCTAAAGTTTACATTGAAATGGTGAAAATTCCCAAATCCAATTTGAAAACTAATCAAATAATAATTATAAAATAATAATAATCTATTTTAAGTTATGCACATATCACTTTATTAGAAAAACTTAAACAAGGATGTAATTAGATATCATTTTTTGGGATTCAATTGTGTTAAGTAAATCATTCATCTATGACCATTTCCATGAGAAGTAATCATAACTGACTAATTTCTCATGATTTTTGAATAGTCCACTTAGCACTCATTGCATTGGGTGATGCACACAAGGGTGAAGAAGTGGGATTGAAACTAGTGAAATGAATCACATAGCGTCAAGCATCACTTCCGAGGCTTGCACCTGGTAACCAGGACTTCCCAGGAGGTCACCCATTGCAGATCGCCTCTGGCTGGCCAGCATCATGGTAAATATGATAATGAGGAGGGGTCAAGGGATCAAATCCTGCCCCTCCCGAATTAACATATATATTTTTTTATTGGGGGGTTGGGTCCGCATTGGGCAGCCTGCCCCTTAACTCCCACAGGCGCGCTGTTGGTTTTAACATTAAATGGGCGCATGGTTTGTTGGTTGGTGGCACAGTGTTTTGGTTGGTTTGTTCATGGGGCTGCCCAGTGGGGGCCAGCCCACATGGGTCGGGCGGGTTCAATCCCTGTTGGCCTCCTCATTAAACATGGCATACGGTTGGATTTATATATAACCCATATATATTTAATATATGGTAAGTGCGATGGGGGTAGCGGGGGTCATGGCCCGCCACCACTTTATATATATATATAATATAATATATAATATATATATATATATATATATATATATTATATTATAATTATATAGTATATTATATATATTAATAATGATATATATAATATATATTAATATATATATAATAATATATTATATATATATTGTTTTTTATGTTATAAAACATATAATCGTTTTTTTGAATTTTCTGAAATTTGACCATAGGAGACATTTTAATGAGGCCACAATTTCGCCCGGAAGTTGGCCGGAGTTGGCCGGATTCCGTCCACCGGAAAACTTCCAAATTGTGTCTCCATTAAGCCTGCCCAGTTAGCAAAAGTCAACCAAAACTTTGACTGACTCGTTCTCCCTCATACGAACTTAGATTGACAAACCATCTGCACCGCTGCGATCAGGATGATGATATCTACACTCTGGTCCTAGTTTGAAAGCAATCTAATCACTTTGATTTTTGAGCTTCCCTCAGCCCTCTTTGTCCTGTGTGTGTCTCTGGAGCCACCTAGATCACAAAGATACAATAGATTCAATATTGAGCTCCTACAAAGCGAAAAATGGTGTGTAGTTGCTTTTAAAAATTGTATAAGTTTGGTTTGAAAAATTAGTTTGAAGTAATTCAAAGGGCATAGTGAGGCATAATTATGATTAATTGATGCCCCAAAGAAAGAAAATGAAAACGCCTAGTAAGAAACCTGAAAGCTCTACCATGAATCATGAAGAAGAGGAATAAATGCAACATGATATATCAAAATTACGAGACCAAGTGCAACAATTTTCACTCTCACAAGAAGTAACACGAGCTAAGATGGATGGTTTAAAGAAAGGCATGGAAGCTAATATGAATGGCATGGAAGCTAATATGGATGGCATGAAAGCTAAAATGAATGGCATGGAAGCTAATATGAATGGCGTGGAAGCTAAGATGAATGGTATAGAAGCAAAACTTAAAGGCAACATGGAAGATTTGAAGATAGAATTGACAAAGTTGCTACAAGAAATGCTTACTAATGGTGAAAGGGTAGTAAAGGAAACTCATGATGAGAACAAAAGAAATGTTAATCGTGATTTCACAGACTCTAACATTGGATTGAAGACCCACCACATTCCAAAGATCGATATGAAGAAGTTTGATGGCAAGGATCCCGTAACATGGATACTATAGATTGAGCAATATTTTGATCTCCATAATGTGAAGACACACAAAAGGTATGCATTGCAACTTTATATTGGAACCAAATCAGTTTGTATGGTATCGATGGTTTTTCTCTCATAAAAAATTTGTCACTTGGGAAATTTTTATAGAAGAAATGATATCACATTATGAGGATACAAAAAGCAACACCTTTTTTAGTCAATTGATAAATCTCAAACAAAATGGTTCAATGATGCAGCACATTGAGGACTTCCAAAAATTGAATATAAGGGTAAAAGATATTCTAGAGGAGCATAGGATTGATGTGTTCATAGGGAATTTAAAGGATAACATCCAACATGAGGTTCGCCTTTGGGAACCTGATTCATGGGAGAAGGCATTTAGGTTGGCAAGAAAAGTTGAAGGCAAAATTATGGCAACAAGGAAGCCTACCACTCACAACTATAAAGATGGAAATGTTGTTTCCCCTAGCCTTCCACAACCTACAAGGTTGACACCACAAAAATTGGAAGAAAAAAGAGTAAAAGGGCTTTGTTACAGTTGTGATAACAAATACACTAAAGGTCATAAGTGTGTTGAGAAGAAATTATTTTACATAGATTGTGAGGAAGAGGAAGCAAAAGAACAAGAAACGTCAAAAGAAGAGGAGATACACTAGGAACAAACCCTAGAGAAAGAAGAAATGAATCTGACTATATCTTGTAATGCATTGGCCAAAATTACCACTCCTCAAACTCTCAAGATAGAAGGACATATCAAGAAGAAAAAGGTAATAGTGTTGATTAATTCAGGCAGTCCCATCATTTTATTCATTATAAGATAGCCAAGGAATTGAATTGCTTCCTATATCCAGAACCAGAGTGTCAAGTGATGGTTGCAAATGGAGGAACCATAAATTTCTCTGAAAAGTGCCATAATATCAAGCTATCCATGGGAGAATATGTATTGAATAGACCAATGTTTTCCATTCCAATAGGTGGTGCTGATGCTGTAATAGGAGTCCAATGGCTACAATCTTTGGGTATGATAGCTTTTAATTTTCAAGAACTTTTCTTGAAATTTTTTTTGGAAGGAAATGAAGTTGAATTAAGGGGTATCGCAGGGAAACCGAGAAACATAATCAACTCTAACGGCATAACAAAGCTTCTAAAGAAAGAACGAAGAGGCATAATTGCACAATTATGTTCGCTAGAGGTTCCCACATCGAAATCATTTATTTCTCCAGATCTCTAAAAAGTCTTGGACAATCATTCCAAGGTATTTGAGACTCCTAAAGGCCTCCCACCTATTCATGATCATGATCATGCTATTCATTTGATTCCAGGAAGTGTTCCTCCAAACATCAGGCCTTACAAATATCCCTATCCCCAAAAGAGTGAAATTGAACGTATGGTTGCATAAATGCTAGAGGCTGGTATAATTCAACCTAGTCAAAGTTCTTTCTCTACTCCAGTAGTATTGGTGCACAAGAAGGATAGATCATGGCATGTGTTTGGATTAGAGGGAGCTCAATAAGCTCACTATTAAAGATAAAATTCCCATTCCTGTCATTGATGAATTGCATGGACCAATTTACTTCACCAAGTTGGATCTTCGTTCATGATACCATCAAATCAGAATGAAGATTGAAGACATTCCGAAAACAACATTTAAAACACATGAGGGTCATTATGAATTTTTGGGCATGCCTTTGAATTCCATTTTCAAACCTTTCCTTAGAAAATTTGTGTTAGTATTTTTTGATGATATACTAATCTATAGCAAGTCTTGGAAGGATCATGTTCAACATGTTGACAGGGTGCTCAAACTTGGAGGAGAAACAATTATATGCAAAAGGCTCCAAATGTTTCTATGGAGTACAAGAGGTGGAATATCTTGGTCATATTGTATCTCATGAAGGTGTTAAGGTAGACCCTAGCAAAATTAAAGCCATTAAGGAATGGAAAATCCTCACATCCATAAAGCATCTATGAGGATTTCTCGGGTTGAACAAGGTATTATCGCAAGTTTGTTAAGTATTATGGGAGAATAGCAGCACCTCTAACAACATTATTGAAGAAAGATGCATTTTCATGGACTCCAAAAGCAATGAAGGCCTTTGAACATCTTAAAGAGGCAATGTGCCAAGCACAAGTCTTAGATACGCCGGAATTCACAAAAACCTTTACTATGGAATGTGATGCCTCAGGAAATGGAATTAGTGTTGTTTTAATGCAAGAATAAAGACCCATTTCTTTTGAAAGTCGTCCAATCATAGGAAAGTATTTACACAAAGCTATTTATGAGAAGGAAATGTTGGCAATACTACATGCACTTAAGGAATGGTGACCCTACCTAATGGGAAGACACTTCAAGGTAAAAATGGATCATGATAGTCTTAAATACTTTTTAGAACAAATATTATCTTTAGAAGAGAAGAAAAAATGGGTCACAAAGGTGTTGGGTTATGACTTTGAAATCTTCTACAAAAAAGGGAAGCAAAATGTTGTTTCAGATGCACTCTCAAGAAAGGATGAGGATTTGGAAGCATTTCTTTGCGTCATTTTTATTATCCAACTAGATTGGATAAACGAAGCAAGGGGTGAATGTTAGAATGATGAAGAAGTGTGGGTACTCATTCAAAATATACAAGAAGATCCCAGTACATCTGATACATTTAGCTGGAAAAATGATTTGTTATGGTACAGAGATCGCTTATACCTCTATAAGAATTCCCGACTCAAACAAACGATTCTTATGGAATTGCACGCCTCTCCCTTAGGAGGCACTCAATATGATTTTTCAATATTGAGTGCCTCCTAAGGGAGAGGTGTGCAATTCTAAGGTTCAAGCAGTGGAAGATCTCATCAGGCATCAACAACAAGGTCTCCAACTCTTAAAGGATTCACCCAATATTTTTTAGTTTGTAGTATTTTTACCAAAAGAATCGAGGCTTATAGCTCTAAAATAAAGTCTAAGGTTTTACTTGAAATTGTTGTGGGGAAAAGTATAATTTACTTTTATTCTTTTTAATTTTATGCATAACCATTCTTACAAGTTTCACAATTACAATTTTAATTTCTCATCATAGTAAATATTTGAAAAGTGACAACCTCAACTATTTTGAATCCAAATAAAGATAATTCTTCAAATTTTTAAAAATTTCAAATAATATGTTATGATTTATCATAACCATATCCTGTGATTTCTCACAAGAAAAGTGGAAGAGTGAGAAAATAATAGTAATGTATCATGGTTACAACATAAATGAAGACATTCATAAGGGGAGCAGACCATGAATAGTTATTAAATAGAGCAGTAATCTATAGTTCAAAAGAGTAAGTAGTTCATGTATGTTGAACAATATTTTAAGAAGAAGAATGGTCAAAGGGAAAGATTTCTTAGAAATTACGAGAATAAGCGAGCATCACAACGTTAGAAATGATTTGGCCTCTTGAAATTTAGGTGGAGCACTTACTTACATAAAAAATCATTAACAACCTATTCTATTTACTTGGGGGGAGAATGGTCAGATATAGAGTATCTAGACCCTTTTCCATTGATGTCAAAGGGGGAGAGTGATCAAACATTGGCATCAAGCAATGCAATGAGAAAATATATATGTTAAAGAAGGAGAGTGATGTCAGTTATTATTTCCATTAATGCCAAATGGGGAGATTGTTGAGCAAAGTGTTATCATTGATGTCAAAGGAGTAGTCACTGAGGTCAACTAGTGTCAAGTTCACAAGGAACTTGTTGAAGATTTCCGTGGTTGTTATTAATATTTAATGGCATATGTTTGAAGGCATTTTTGTTATAAAGAATCAACTCCAGAGTTATTTTAAAGTTGATGGTTGGATATCCCTCTGAGGTACCTTTACAATGGTATATGGCACTTTGGAAAACTCCTAAGGGATCATAAGTTATAAAGGTTTGAATTTTGGTAAGGTTCCATAGATGTAGGGTTCCACAAGCTAACAAAAGGCATGGGATGAAAAATTTTCCTGTTACTGGCAGAGATCTTTTTTGGAGGTTCGAGCTATGTTGTGGTCTTGCTGTTAATTGAACTCGTGAGATAAGAAAACTTCCTTCAACCAAAATTGGTCGTGTCTCACCATATTTGAGGTAGGCTCTTGTGAACTGTTGGGTGTGAGATGAAAGGCGTGGTTACGGACTTCATGGGCATGGTAAATAATGTAATTCCATGCTTTGTTCCATTTTTAACTAATGAAGGAATTGGTCAATGAGGGATATTTCCAATCCTCTGCATTGCCTTATAGGGGCGATAGAAACATTTCACACAACATTTTAGTGAGTTTACTTTTTATTATGGAGATTACATACTGGATGGGGATGATAAAAGATGTACATTTAATTAACGTTTCAAACTAGTGAGAGGAATAGTATCATGAACAAACAAACCATCTAATTACTAAGCAATTAAGCAAGGGGTCTTTACCTAGCCTATGAAAGAAGTTAATTAATTTTGTTTAGGAAACTAAAAGACAACATTGTGATACATGAAGTTTATTTTCTCCTAAAGTTTACATTGAAATGGTGAAAAATCCCAAATACCATTTGAAAACCAATCACACAATAATAATAATAGTAATAATAATAATAATATGATGATGATGATGATGATTATTATTAATTTAATA
>APFE030188270.1:1588-18985 GCA_000404065.3 Pinus taeda | reverse complement strand
ATCACTTTATTAGAAAAACTTGAACAGGGATGTAATTAAGAATTATAATATCACTTTATTATAATAATATAAAAAGGGTTGTGATAATATTACTTGAGAGTTTAATTATTGCAAAAATGGTTTTGGAGCATATAAGTTTATAATAATAATAATAATTGTCTAATTTTAAGGCCTTGACCAAGTTAGACACCAAATTTATATATGAGAACCCCTTGTTTATGGGACAATGAACCCTCATGTATTATCAGTTTTTTAGCTTGTGCCTAGTCTTTGGATTACAATAACTAAAGAAAGCAAGTAGCCATTTTTTTTGTAATTTTCTAATTGCTTTGAAAAATAGTGCATTGGAGGTGCATGAATGAAGATCCTTTTTCAAATATTTTCTAATAGTCTTAGCCAAATTTACCCAATTTTTAATGTATTTTGTCATTTTCAAACATATAACTTATGTTAGGATCATGAAACACCGAGAGAAGTGGTGGTGCCTAACGAATATGTTGTTGTGATTCCACTGGCCACTAGGATCTGAACATCAAAGGTGCTGAGAGTTGGTCCATAATGGAACCTTGACCCAACGAAATTTTGCTCCATTACTCATTACCCACTTCTCTCTATTGTAACACAAATAGATTGTAACATGGAGCGGGTGGTAGAAGTGGAGTGATGGTGATTATTGTGAAAATTACCGTTTGTCTGGATTGTCAAATTCACAAGACCTCCCATTGTTGTGGTTCCCTCATTAAAGAGGTGTTACCTTTTAACAATGTTATAAGGGTGTGGGTTTGATCAATGGCCCACATACACCTATTCTTTTGTGATTTAATGGTGGGAGGGGGGTATGACATTGAGACTCTTACTGTGGGTCAAGGCTATGTGATCATGTTATCGGCCCCTCATTATACTGACACGACAATGCCATGTGGGAGCCTTGGGTGATGTGGAACAACCTTCTGTGACACTGCAGATCCATGTAGGATAGATGTGGATGTCATGTGGAAGTCCCTTTCTGATGTGACATTATGCAATTGGGTAAAATTCAAATGGGCGTAGCCTTCAATCCCTGAGTTGGATTGAGATAAATTGTATGTTGTCAGAAAGCTCTCAATTAGCTAGACACAAAGGTGGTATCAAAATCTATTTTTACACAATTTGAAAAAGGAGGATTTTTGTAACTCGATCTTTATGACGAACTTTGAAGGTCCGATTAAGGAATAGGTAACACCTCCCCTAACCCGAGATAGTATGAGGGGATGGGAGGGAGTGTTATAGATCTATAAAAAAATTGTATTTGCTTATTGTCTCAGCCAAACTACTAAATATTTGGTTTTATTTTGTTTTTGGAAACATAAATCTTGGGTATGCAAGAGGGTTGCACATTCTCTGTCAGAGAAATTGAAATAATTCTACAAATGAAATAATTCTATTCTAAAATTCACCCAATATGTTTTAGCTTATAATATGTTTACCAAAAGAATTGAGGCTTATAGCTTTAGACTAAAGTCTAAGGTTTTACTTGAAACTGGTGTGGGAAAAATCAATAACTTTATTTTTATTCTTTTTATTTTTATACTTGACCATTCTTACAAGTTTCACAATTACAATTTTAATTTATCATAATAGAAAATCTTTGAAAAATCACCTCAACTATTTTGAATCCTAGTAAAGATAATTCTTCAAGTTTACAAAAATTTCAAATAATATGATTTGATTTGTCATGGCCATATCAATGAAAAAATTCAAATTCAAATATGAATGCTTCATAGCAATAACAATTCTTCAAAATTATAACAATGATTTCACAATTCTAAAATTCTAGTATACCTCAAATCATATCCATATCAATGAATCAAAAACTCCAATATAAATTCTTCGTAACAACAACAATTCTTTGAAAGTATAAGAATGCCTGAGCCCTTATATTTGGTGTTGTTATTTATTCAATCCATGGAAAACTCTCTATATATCAAAGAGCCATGTTGATTTCACCACACAATTGAAACTTCCCAAAAACTATCCAATAGAATATCCAAGGCAATTTATATATCAACAAATAAATATGGAAGCAAATATGATTTGTAAGCCATATTTCCAATCCTCTACAATACCTGATACAGGCAGTGGAAACATTTCATACAACATTTCAGTGAGTTTTGTTGTGTGTTGGAGATTAAGCAATGGATGGGGATGGTAAAAGATGTACATCTAGTTAACATTGCAAACTAGTGAGGAATAATATCATGAGAAAACAAAGCATCTAATTATTAAGAAATGAAGCATGGTGTCTCTACATACCCTATGATCAAGAAATTGATTTTTTTTTTGGAAATTAAAAGACAACATTGTGATACATGAGAGATATTTTCGCAAGTCTACATTAAAATGATGAAAAATCTCAATTTCCATTTGAAAACCAATCACATAATAATTATGAAAGAAGAGTATAATAATAATCTATTTTAAGGTATACACCTATCACTTTATTAGAAAAATTTAAACAAGGTTGTGGTTAATAATTATAATATCACTTAACTTTAACAACACAAAAAGGGATGTGATTAATAATTATAATATGGTTTTATTAAAAGAACTTAAAAAGGGATGTATGCGCATATTAATAATAATAATAGTTTAATTTTGAGGTTGTGGTCAAGCTAGACAACAAATTGGTGTATGAGATCCCATTTTCTATGGGTCGGGGGGTGTAGGTTTTAACCCCGTACAGAAATTACCTGCATACGAATTCTAAAACACAGAAAATAAACAATGCGAGAGCATAACACACAAAACACATATACACAGAGATTTTCCCACTAGATCCCAAAATCGAGACTACCAGCTTGATTTTTCATTATGTTCCTTTCAATGTTACAATACATATTTATATGTGCCGAAGCATCCAATACCATGGACCGAAAACTATCGCGTCCAAAACCATGGACCGAAAACCATAGGTAGGTGCGCGCAACCTAATATAGGGTCCAAAAAAATTTTTCCCAAGGCGCTGCCCTGGACCCCATAGAGGGGGGTTATCCGCCCCCCTCAAACCCCTCGGAGAAGGGGGGCTGCCGCCCCCCCTGTGACCCCCCCGTTGCGCAATCGGCGCAACGAAGAGGGGGCTCTACCCCCCCTCTAACCCCCGAGTTCACTACGTAGGTTAGTCGTGGAAAGAATATAACACAACCCAACAGGGGAGCCTCGTGTATTATACTGTTTTTTTAGCTTGTGCCTAGTCTCTTGCATTACAATAGCCAAAGAAAGTGACAAGTGGCCATTTTTTAATCAATTTGCTACTTGCTTTGCAGAATGGGGTATGGGAGGTGCATACATGAAGACACATTTTCAGAGATTTGGGAATAGTCTTGACCAAATTTACCCGATTTTTGGCATATGTTTTATGTTTTTGAAACATACGAGTTAAATATGTAGCAGGGTTGCACCTCCTTTGTGAGATAAAATAATTCACCGAATATCTTCAAGTTTATAATATTTTATCAAAATAATCAAGGCTTATAGCCTTAGAGCAGTAGATTCTAAGGATTACCTAAAATTGGTGTAGACAAATATTTAAGTTTATTTGTCTAGTTTTAAACTAGCAATTTCAAGTCAGATGTTGCAAAGGAAATTCCGTAAGTGGATAGCATATGGAAGAGGAGCATAGATGAAGAAAGATGTGATATGTTATGTGATCTAACGATAGCCCAATTTGAGTGGGAAAAAAATATTAATGTTAAATGCAATATAATCAAACAATCTACTCAAAACATAGACATGTGCAACATCCTTCCCATGTGCTCAATCCAAGCTCAATACTATCCAACCTTAAACATTTGACTTGACTTGAAGCATGTCAGGCTCAAAAACATCTCACTTGAATTCAGAAACCGTGGAATCTATGATGTATTGAACTGAATATTAACCAAATTGAATGTTGTGTTGGTGACCAATGCAAAAGCATGTGTTGGAGAAAGTTACATGCCTAATAAGATAGGCGAAATATAGTAGTAAAACTTATCAAAATAAATTTTATTAAATCATTTAAAAGGTTCCCAACTTAATACCATGGAATCTAAAAATTATAATTTTCCAAGTCTTAATGCATAAAATGACATGATTAGTCAAAGCTACAATATTAAGTTTGTCAACGTAACTGATAATAGATCATTAAAAGATTGCTAACTCGTTATTATGGAATTTAAAAATTATAATTTTCCAGTCAACTTCTTACACAACGCCATGCATAGAAAAACAAGCATGCACATTAAGATCTTGAAGATGAGCCACGTACTTAGTGAAATGTATGTCCATAAGAAAAGTTCATGACAAGTAAATGAGTTTTGTTTGTATTGATGTTCTAGAGGAACTAAATGTGTTTTGTCTAAGAATTCTATATTCAGATGAACCTTTTTTATGGACCTCACAAGTTATGGAAATGAAACAACATTCCACTATTGGGTGAGACAACCCATAAACATGTCTGGAAATAACAATGCCCTTCCTTTACAACACACCAATTCCCGCTGACAACAAAACAAGGCTTGTTGGCAAGATAAATGAAGTTTATCGTTATGCTCTCCATTAATCATACCTTTCTGATGGGCATTAAATATTGAACATTATCATCATGGTATATTGTAATCATACTTTGTGGTGGAAATTAAATATTTTTTTGTCTGGGAATGCTCAACTACAAAGGATTGCTAAGAATGAACTTGCATTACTTAGTTATGAACCAACCTATATTCATCTTAACCTTAGATCTATCAAGCGCTGAGAGGGATCAAATCTCTCGAGGTATAAACCTATTTTTTTAGTGAAAAAATTGAGGAAAGGTTTGTACTTTGAGATATTTGATCCCTCTCGGCGCTTGATAGATCTAGGGTTAAGATGGATATAGGTTGGTTATATAATACTATATAATATCTATATTTGTATCTATGTGTCTCTTTCTTAATATCTCTCTCTATCTCACCCCCTAAACATACACATTCTCTTTCCATATTTATTTATATCTCTCCCTCCCTCTTCCTATCCCTCTCTCTCTCTTCCCCTTCTCTCTCCTCTCTCCCTCACTCTCTCTCCTTCTCTCCCTTGTCACTCCTCTCTCTCCACCTTTCTCCCTCTATGTTTTTCTTCTTCCCTCCCTCTCTCTGCCCCTCCAATCCCATCTCTCTCTCTCTCGTGCTGTCTCTCTTCCTTTCTCTCCCACCTCCCTCTGCCTCTCCGCTTCCCCCATAACTCCCTCTCTCTCTGTCTCTCCAACTTTGTCACTATATCTTTCCCTCTCTCCTCTCTCTCTCTCTCCAACTTTGTCACTATATCTTTCCCTCTCTCCTCTCTCTCCCCTTCATCTCTTTGCCTCCCTCTCTCTCTCTCTTCCCTTTCTCTCCCTATCTCTCTCCTCTCTTCTTCTCTCTCTTCCATCCTCTCCTCTCTCCCTCACTCTCTCTCCATCTCTCCCTTGTCACTCCCTCTCTCTCTCTTGACCTCTATCTATTTATGTATTTCAATTTTCCTCCCTCTCTTCTTCCTTCCTCCCTCTCCCTCTCTCTCCCACTTGCCTCTCCCCCTGACCTGTCACCTTGCCCCCCTCTCTCTCTTAAATTTGATGCCATTTTATTGTGTTTAAGAAAGTATCTAAATTAAAAAAGCACATTTGGTTGTAAAATATTGAATCTATATTTTAGATCAATCATGTCAAAGAAAATACAATAATGAAAAAAATAATCATGCGTTATTTTTCCTCTAGTATTGTTAGTTAATTTGCTTGCTCTCATCACTTGGATCCTTACTTAAGATGGATCTATGCTAGTTCTTAATAATATTATTTATATTATTTAAATTTCACATCTTTATATATAAAAGTATTCTCATTTTTAATTTTATTAAGACATTGATTTAATTTCTATGGGAATATTTTTAGTTGTCGTGATGATAGACGGTTTAGACATATCTCAAAAGTAATTATAACTTTTTACCTCTTAAATTTAATTAAAAATTAGTAAATTTAAATTAAAATAAAATATTTTATTGTGAAATAAATTATGGTTTTTGGGCATATGGTATTGGTAATCCATGGTATTAGCCCATGGTATTATAGCAAAACCTATTTACAAGTTAATATTATCCATGGTAGAGTGGGAGTGATAATCCATGGTTAAAAATATTGTTATATTGTTATAAAATATTTTGATTCTGAAATAAATTATGATTTTTGGGCATGTGGTATTGATAAGTCATGGTATTGGCCCATGATATTGTAACAAAATCTATTTACAAGTTCATAAAATCAATGGAAAAGTGGTCGCGAATATCCATGGTTAATAATCTTATCATATTGTTATAAAATATTTTGATTGTGAAATAAGTTACGTTTTTTGGGCATGTGGTATTGGCTCATGATATTGTAACAAAACCTATTAACAAGTCAATAATATCAATGATAAAGCGGTCGTCAATATCCATGGTTAAGAATCTTGTCATATTGTTATAAAATATTTTGATTGTGAAATAAGTTACGTCTTTTGGGCATGTGGTATTGGTAAGCCATGCTATTGTAACAAAGTGTATTCACAAGTTAATAATATGTATGGTAAAGTGGGGGGTGAATATCCATGGTTAAGAATCTTGTCATATTGTTATAAAATATTTTGATTGTGAAATAAGTTATGTTTTTTGGGCATGCGGTATGCACATGGTATTGTAACAAAGTGTATTCACAAGTTAATAATATGTATGGTAAAGTGGGGGTGAATATCCATGGTTGAGAATCTTGTCATATCGTTATAAAATATTTTGATTGTGAAATAAATTATGTTTTTTAGGCATGTGGTATTGATAAGCCATGATATTGGCACATGGTATTGTAACGAAACCATTTACAAGTTAATAATATTTGCCATAAACTACGTGAATATCCATGATTAAGAATTTGTCATATTATTGTAAAATATTTTGATTGTGAAATAACTTATGGTTTTTGGGCATGTGGTATTGATAAGTCATGGTATTGGCCCATGGTATTGTAACAAAGCCTATTCACAAGTTCAACATTTAAATGTTTACATTCATCACGGGTTTATATTAATTTTAATATTTTGTTTATTACTTTTAAATTTTTATTATTAATTGAGCAAGATTTAAATGTTTAACAACATCACTGATACCACTTTTAACTTTTTATTATTTTTTATTTGAACCTAGATTTAAAATTGTTTACATACTTACATTACAAATACCATGAGTTAACATTAAATATTTGTGCATTTCTAAAACCTAAAATTAACATGAACTATATTGGAGTAGAAGCCAATGAACCATATTGGAGTAGAAGCCAATGCTAACATTAGATTTTTGTGCCTTTCTAAAACCTTAAATTAAGGTTAACTATATATTGGAGCAGAACCCTAATACCCCATTTTCTTCGAAGCCCAAGAAGGTCGTAGCCGCAAACCCCTCTACTTCGAATCGGGAGAAGGGTGTAGCCGAAAACATATTTGAAGTGCACCCGAGCCCAAGAAGAAGCTGATGCCCAAGGGGAAAAAACTGATGAGGATGATGAAGGGTACCTGAAATCGACCTCCAACGGAAAGAAAGCTGCTAAATGTTGGAAATATTAATCTCAATCACCACCTTAAACCAACTGAGAAATCTCATGCTTGCCTAGTGAACCATTACACAGTTGCGATTTTGTTTGGAGGCGAAAGGAATGAAGTTAGCGCAGAAGTACAACCCTCACTATTCCACAACACAGCGGAGGAGTTCAGGCATTTAATAAATTTTGGTAAATATATATGGCCAAACATTTACTCCACCATTGTTGCCCACACACTCCACAACACTTGCAAGTTCAGTGAATCATTTACTATGTAAAATCGTCCATGTTGCATATTAAATATTTTCTCTGTCATGTAATTAATGTCAAATTTGTATGTTAAGATAAATATGCAAATAAAAGTCATTTTAATGTTGGGCGAGTTAAGGAGCTAGAGTCTGTGAGGAGAAAATCGTGGAAGAAATATTGGTGGGCGGGTGAAACCCATTTTTAGGGAGTTTTACATAAGTTTACTCCCCAACCCAATGATGCCTAAATCGCACTAAGTTTGTTGTGTTTTTCACTTGGAGTTGCAGTCTCCATTTGTCACGCGAATGTAATTTCTTTATGTTTTGACATATAATATAAAGTGTGGTCAGTTGCATTATGGTTTTAATCCTACACAAGTAAATTTAGACAACTTCTTTTATTTTACTCAAAATTGTTTTGAGGGTAAAATTTTTGAAGTGTAATTACCAGAAGGTAGAAAGTTTTTTTTTACACTCAGAAATGGCAACATCAAGCACAAACTTGACTAATCCTCAGCTACCTTAGTTTAATGGCAAAAATTGTGATTATTAGGCTATTACAATGAAGGCCCTGTTTTTGTTTCAAGACATTTGGGATTTGGTGGAGAATGGTTTTCCATAACCAACAGACGCAGCAGCATACAATGCGTTGTCTCAAGCAGAAAGAGATTTGTTAAGGGACAATAGGAAGAAAGATTCAAAACCATTGTCCTATATTTTTCAAGCAGTGCATGAAAGTATTTTCCCAATGGTTGCAACAGCAACGAAGTCCAAGCAAACATGGGACACCATCGAGACAACCTACCAAGGAAGTCCAAGCAAACATGGGACACCCCCAGAGAGCCTACCAAAGAATGGCAAAGTTAAGACCTCAAAACTACAAATGCTAAGGAGAGATTTTGAAACACTTTGTATGAAAGAGTCTGAGAATGTAGACTCATTTTTTACACATGTAATTGGATTGATTACTCAAATTAAGTCTCATGGTGAGACACTTGAAGAAAAGAGAATAGTTGAGAAAGTTTTGAGAAGTCTGCGAGCAAGGTTTGATGCCATTGTTGTGGCCATAGAAGAGAAAGGATCTCTCACAGTTTTCAGTGGATGAGCTTCATGCATCGCTAATTTCTCATGAACATAGACTCAATAGGGCAACAAGCTCCTCATTGGAGCATGCCTTCAAGACACAAGTTTTTTTTGGTCAAGGTAGAGGCAGAGCAAGATCATATGCTAAAGGAAGAGGAAGAAGCCCACACAGAGGTGGAAGAAGCAGCACTTCAAGCTCAAGTGGAAAGGGAAACAATCAAAATCCAAGTCAAGGCCCAAGCCAAAATCAAGTATAAGGTTAAAGGTATGATAAATCTCAAGTCCAATGTCATTACTGTAAAAAGTATGGTCATTATGCAAATGAATGTAGAGAAGCAATATGGCATTAGTAACAAGTCAAGTGTAAATTTCACAAAAGAAAATCAAAGCCATGATAACATGTTTTTAGCTTGTAATGTAGCGCAAGAAAAACAAAGTGATATATGGTATCTAGATTCAAGATGTAGCAACCACATGTCAAGGAACATATAAATGTTTTCCAATCTAGATGAAAGTGTGAAATCTGAAGTGACATTAGGGACTGATAGCAAAGTCTTTGTCATGGTAAAAAGAAGAGTTAATATCCTAACAAAGATGGGGGAGAAGAAGTACATCTCAGATGTTTACTTTGTCCCTGGTTTGAAGCATAACCTCATAAGCATTGGACAACTCATGCAAAAGGGCTACAATGTTTTTTTTTAAAATGATAAGTGCACAATTTCGGACAGACCTCCAAGAAGACAACTGATTGCAAAGGTGCAGATGAAAAACAATAGAATGTTTCCCTTAAAGATAAGATCAGATTTGAAAGAAGAAGGTGTACAAGCACAACTATCAATGAACTCACAAGAAGATGGAAGAAAAGAGGCAACTGTCACACAAGTGAACTATCACGCAGAAGTCAAAGATGAAAACTGGTTATGGCATTTGAGATTTGAACATCTCAACGTTGGAGGTTTGAATTTGCTATATAGGAAAGGCATGGTGAAGAGTTTGCCACTCATAGAAAAACCAAACAACCTATGTGAAGGCTGTATCTTGGGCAAGCAACATAGAGAGACATTTCCAACAGGGAAGTCAGTAAGGGCAAAGGCACCTTTGGAATTTGTCCATTCAGATTTATGTGGAGCAATGCAAACACCATCAATTGGTGTCGGCCACTATGTATTGACCTTCATAGATGACTACACAAGGAAGACATGGGTCTATCTCCTAAAACAGAAAAGTTAAGTGTTTGAGCGCTTTCGTCAATATAAAGCTCTTGTTGAGAAGCAAAGTGGACACTACATCAAAGTCCTCAGGACTAACAGAGGTGGCGAATACATCTCAAATGACTTCCTTCGATTTTGTAGGGAGTATGGAATTCACAAGCAATTTATAACAAGATATACACCTTAGCAAAATGGTGTGGCAGAAAGGAAGAATAGGACCATTATGGAAATGGTAAGAAGTATGTTGAAGACAAAGCTTTTGCCAAATGATTATTGGGCTAAAGCTGTTGCATGTGCAGCATATATCTAGAATAGATGTCCAACCAAAAGTGTCTAGAATATAGTTCCTGAAGAGGAATGGAGTGGAAGAAAGCATAGTGTCACTCACATGAGAGTCTTTGGTGTGTGGCGTATGCACATGTCCCGAATGAGTTGAGGAAGAAGTTAGATAGTAAGGGGCATAAATGTATAGTTGTTGGATACAGTGATGAATCCAAGGCATACAAGCTCTACAATCCATCAACTAAGAAGGTCACAATCAGCAGAGACGTGTAGTTCATAGAAGAGGAAACATGGAATGGAAGTTTAGAGAACACAATCAATGTCAAAGCATGTATACCACATGAGGACAAAGAAGAATTGATAGCAGCAAGCAATTCCTTGATAGTGACTCCCTTTACTCCTGTTCAAGCGCAAGAAAGAAGGCAACAAACAACACCATCAACAAATAATAGGACTATGTCGCGCAGTCAAGCAAGTGCTTCTCCAAGCACCCCACAAAGCGCAACACCAAGTGACATGTCAAGCCCATCTTCAACAAACACAAGAAGACCAAAATTTAAAAATTTAAATGAGATCTATGAGCAAGATGAAGTTGACAGCAGCGCTGGTCTGAATTCCTTATTTGCATTATTTTGTCATGTATATGACCCAATCCATTTTGAAGATGCAGTCAAAGAAGAAAAATTGGTTGCAATGGAAGAAGAAATAGAAGCAATAGAAAAGAATGACACATGGGAGTTAGTGAACCTTCCGCAAGGAAAAGAAGTCATTGGAGTGAAGTGGTTCTATAAGATCAAGAGCAATGTCAATGGGAAGATTGAAAGGCACAAAGCAAGACTAGTTGTCAAAGGATACAAGCAGCAGCATGGAAGAAATTATGAGGAGACGTTCACACCAGTCGCGAGGATGGAGACAGTGCATACAGTGGTGGCGATTGTCGAGCAACATAAATGGAAAGTATATCAAATGGATGTAAAGTCAGCGTTCTTGAATGGAGTGCTGAAAGAGGAAATGTATGTTGCACAACCGCTTAGTTATGAGGTAGAAGGCCAAGAAGACAAAGTGTCTCTGTTAAGGAAAGCTCTTTATGGGCTGAAGCAAGCATCGCGTGCATGGTACAACATGATAGATGCTTACTTGTTGGACAATGGTTTCGACAAATGTGACGGTGAGCCTATTCTCTACATCAAAGAGAATGATGGTAAGATTCTCATTGTTGTCTTATATGTAGATGATTTAATTTTTACAGGCAGTAATGATTTTCTCATCGTTGATTTCAAAAAGTCATGAAGAATGAATTTGAAATGACTCACTTGGGGTTGCTAAGATATTTTTTGGGCATAGAAGTGAAGCAAATAGGAAATGGAATTTTTATTTCTCAAGCAAATTATGTGGCAGACGTTTTGGAGAGATTTAATATGGAGAATAGCAAGTTCGCACCAACTCCAACTGTCATGGGGTTGAAGTTGAGCAAATAATATTCCAACAGTAATGTCAATCTGACATTATACAAAGGTATGATAAGGAGTTTGATGTATTTGACTGCCACTAGGTCGGATATAATGTATGCAGTGAGTTTGGTGTCAAAGTTCATGGAGACACCCAAGGAGACACATTGGCAAGCAACGAAAAGGATTTTAAGGTATGTCAATGGGACAAAACAATATGGCGTTTTGTACAACACAAGAAGTGATTTCAGGCTGGTTGGTTACACTGATAGTGATTGGGTAGGAACTATTGATGATAGAAAGAGCACATCAAGATATGTTTTTCATTTGGGTTCTGGACTTGTTTCATGGGCTTCCAAGAAGCAGTGGATAATTTCATTGTCAATAGCAAAAGCTGAATATGTTGCCACAACAACAACAGTGTCAGGCAGTTTGGATGAGAAGGATGTTGAGGGATCTTTGCCGCAACTAAGAGAGAGTGACATCCGTAATTGCATTATCAAATAATTTTGTTTTTCACAAGAGGACCAAGCATATTGATGCTAAATATCATTTTATTAGAGAGTTGATTAACAATTATGAAATTGTGTTGCAGAACTGCACGTCACAGAAACAATTTGCTGATATTTTCACAAAGCCATTGGCATGTGAAAATTTTGTTTATCTCAGAAATTGTTCGGAAATTATCAATGGCGGCAGTGGTTATTAAGGGGGAGTGCTGGAAATATTAATCCCATTATTAAGGGGGAGTGTTGGAAATATTAATCCCAACCACCACTTTAAACACACTGACAAACACCATGCTTGCCCAGTCAACCACTACATAGTTGTGATTTTGTTTTCAGGCGAAAGGACTGAAGTGAGACCAAAAGTACAGCCTTGACTATTCCTCAACACAGCAGAGGAGAGAAAAAGCACAACCCTGACCATTTCGCAACACAGCAGAGGAGTTCATGCATTTAATAAATTTTGGTAAATAGACATGGGCAAACATTTACTCGGTCGTTGTTGCCCACACTCCACAACCCAAGTGCAGAAAATCATTTACTATGTAAAATCGCCCATGTTACATATTAAATATTTTCTCTGCCATGTAATTAATGTCAAATTTGTATGTTAAGATAAATATGCAAGTAAAATTCATTTGTAATATTGGGCATATTGGGCAAGTTAGGGAGCAAGAGTATGTGAGATAGTGAGGAGAAAATCGTGCAAAAACTATTGGTGGGCGCCTTAAAACCATTTTTACTTAGTTTTACAGAAGTTTACTCTACAACGGAATAAATCGTAGTAAATTTGTTGTGTTTTTCACTAGGAGCATTTTAATTAAGTCCCCATGTGGTTGTGATATTCTCGCTGCAACCTAAAATTTACCTTTCCGCAACTAAATTTGACCTTGCGTACTTTGCCGCAACCGATTTTTGAGTTCCTTTGACCCTGCAAAATTTTTCTAACACCAAAGAGGATGACAACGTTGATAGAGAGCAACCTAAGGGAAGGAGAAAGCAGTCTCAAAGGGATTACAAGCCGATGATGAGTCTATTGAAGAGCAGACGTAGCTGAAGAATAAATCAAATTCCAAGGGAATGAAATCGGTGTCCACTGAAAAAGAAGTCTCGGCTTTGAACCCTCCCAAAAACAAATTGCGAAAGGAGCAGCAAGAATCCGCGAAAGAAATAGTAGCGAAGGACTCCTTGAAGAAGACGACGAGTGTGTGGATGGACAACAATGAGATCGTCATCATGCATGGCTACCTGGGTTGTGTGATTGAGGGTCTATAGTATCCCAAGAACATAGAACTAGCCGACGAGGCAAGTGAGATCCACCTATATAAAAAGTTGAATAGGATGAAGGGGAGGTCGAAATACCTAAGGAACAAGATGGATAAGGGGAATATTAAAGAAGATTCTTTTGCTTACAAGAGCCCCCCGCATGGGAAGGAATTATTGAAGTTCTGGAAACATGCATGGGGTGAGCAAGATGAGGAAGATGAGCCCTGTATAAAAAGTTGAAGAGGATGAAGGGGAGGTATAAATACCTAACGAACAAGATGGATAAGGGGAATATTAAAGAAGATTCTTTTGCTTACAAGAGCCCCCCGGAATTATTCAAGTTCTGGAAACATGCATGGGGTGATCAACATCAGGAAAATGAGATGGAGGTAAAGCCTCGAGGAAATGAAATGGAGGTAGATCTCATAGAGGCACGCTTTGATGACATTCACTGGGCTTCAACTGGAGAAGACCATACTTCTACTGGAAAAGACCAGAAGCTAGAGAAGATCATACTTCTTCTTGAAAATACCATACCACTAGAAGCTAGAGAAGATCATACTTCTTGAAAATACCATACCACTACCGGAAAAGACCAGACTTATTCTAGAAAAGACTAGATTACTACTGGAGAAGACCATAGTTCTTCTGGAAAAGACCAGATTACTGCTGGAAAATACCAGACTTTCGCTGGACACCATGGGGCTAGAGCTCAAATGTTGGAGGAAAAATGTCACCTCCATATTCGTAGGGATAAGAGGTTCAAGTGCACCTCGACCTTCTTCAACCTTGTTCGGGAGCAAAACATTATCGATATAAATGAAAACTACCAATGGTGAAAGCGGCCAGTTAAAAAATGTAAACCAAGGAAGTTAGTCAGTGAAGAAATGTAAATCAAAGAAGTTGGTTGATAGTTCAAGCGTAAATTTACCAAATCTTCGGTTGTATTATTTTTGAAACATAACCTTGGGTATGAAAGAGGGTTGCACACGTTCTGTGAGAAATTAAAATATTTCTACTCTATATTTCACCAAATTTGTTTGAGTTTGTAGTATTTTTACCAAAAAATTCGAGGCTTATATCTTGAGACTAAAGTCTAAGGTTTTATTTGAAATTGGTGTAGGTAAAAGTATAATTTTATTTTTATTTTTGTTCATATCATTCTTGCAAGTTTCACAATTACAATTTTAATTTCTCATAATATAAAATATTGAAAAAATTACAACCTCAACTATATAAAGATAATTTTTCGAACTTTCAAAACTTTCAAATATAATAATTTGATTTATCATAAGCATATCAATGCATAAATCAAAATTTCAATATGAATTCTTTATAGAAATAACAATTTTTCGAAATCATAACAATGATTTCACACTACTAAAATTCTAATATACCTCAAATCATAGTCATATCAATGAATCAAAAAGTCCTATATAATTTTTCGTAACAGCAACAATTCTTCAAAATTATAAGAATGCCTAAGACCTTTTATTTAGCATTATTATTTATTCAATCCATGGAAACCTCTCTCTATATCAAAGAGTCTGGTTGATTTCACCACATAATTAACTTTACAAAAATTATTCAATGAAATATCTAGGACAATTTATACATAAAGATGGAAGAAAATATGATTTATAATTCATATTTCCAATCCTTTGCAATGCCTTATAGGAGCAGTGAAACATTTCATACAAAAATTTAGTGAGTTTTTCTTTGTGTGATGGAGATTGAGCAGTGATGGAGATGATAAAATATGTACATCCAATTAACTTTTCAAACTTGTGAGAGGAATACTAGCATAAACAAAGCATCTAATTATTGACCATTGAAGCATGGTGTCTCTACCTACCCTACCTACCCTATGATAAAGAAAAATGATTATTTTTAGGAAATTAAAAGACAACATTGTGATACATGAGAGGTTATTTTCTCTTAAAGTTTACATTGAAATGGTGAAAAATCCAAAATTCTGTTTGAAAACCAATCACATAATAATTTTGAAATAAGAATAATAATGTAATCTATTTTAAGGTATACACTTATTACTTTATTGGAACCAGTCTAGATCCATCTAACTTTAGATATACCAAGCACCCATAGGGATTCCTTGAGAGATTTGCAGCTCGAGGAAAGGTTTTCACCTGGAGAGCTTTGGTCCCTCTCGATGCTTGATAGATCCACAGTTAAGATGGATCTAGGTTGGTTTCAGTCGTGCAGCAAAGGAAAATCTATCAAAGATATGATTAATTTTATCAATAATATGTAAATACATATAATATTAATGTAATCATTTTAAATATGCTAAGAGATTAATCTAGTCATTTTAATTTTAAATTTACTTAGTTACCTCAGTTTGTTGAGATGATAAATATTGTTAATAACTTTAATGATGAAAATTTTGAATGAAAAGTGACAATGAAATAGTGTTGAATGATAGAAATATGAATAATAAGAATGTAGTCAATTACAAATAGTCTTCATTATGATCAATATCAAACTATTTTCTTCTACTACTTGTTAGTTTGTCATCTTTTCATATCGGTTATTTGAAAAAAGCAGTTGAAATCATAAACCATTTAATTTTTTAGCTCGAGTTGTTGTGGTAAACATCATACATTGTCTCTCTTGCTCTCTAATATTAATAGGTTGAATTACTATAACACAAAAATGAATGTACATTGCCATTAACATTTTGTGCTTACACTAAAATCAATGCATATTGTGCAAGCAATCAAATATAATTAGAAATCAACATCTACATTGAAATCAATGCATCTAGTGCAAGCAATCAAATATCATTAGAAATCAATATCTACACTAAAATCAATGCATCTAGTGCAAGCAATCAAATAGGATTAGAAATTGCCATCTACACTGAAATCAATGCATCTAGTGCAAGAAATATTATTCCCTCTCTCCCCTCTCCATATATATATCTATATCTCACTCCATCTCTCCTTCTTTGTCTCTCTATCTCACCCCCCCAAACATGCACGCTCTCTCACTCCATATCTATCAATTATCTCTATCCCTCCCTCCCTCTATCCATCTCTCTCTTCTTTCCTCTCTTCACCTTCCATCAATATCTCTATCTCCCTATATCCCTTTATATCACCCCAAAAACATACACTCTCTTTCTCCAATCTATCTGTGTATCCCTCCCTCCTTGTCTCCCTCTCTCTCTCTACCCCTTCTCTTCCTCTCCCTTGCTTCTCTATCTTTCCCCCTATTGTCTTCCCTCTCTCTCCACCTTCCTTATCTCTATCTCTCTCTCTCTCTCTATTTATTTCTTCTTACATCCCTCTCTCCCCCTCCAACTTCATCTCTCTTTCCCTCCCTCTCTCCTCTCTCTCCCTTTCTCTCCCACCTCTCTCTCTCTCTCTCTCTAACTTTGTTACTATGTCACTTCCTCTCTCATTCTCTCCCCCCTTCTCTCCATATCTCCTTATTTGTCTCTTTATCTCACCCCTAAACATACACACTCTCTCTTCATCTCTCCCTTGTCACTCCCTCTCTCTCTCCACTTCTCACTCTCTATGCCTTTCTTCTTCCCTCCCTTTCTCCTCCTACAACTCCATATCTCTATCCCTTCCCCTCTCCTCCTGTCTCCCTCCCTCTCTCCTCCTCTCTCTCTATATCTCTCTCTTTTCCCTCCAATCCTCTCTCTTCCCCCATCACTCTCCTCCTCTATCTCAAGTCCTCTCTCTCATCCTTCCTCTTTCTCCCTTTCTCTCCTACCTCCCTCTCTTTTCCCCC
>APFE030188267.1:0-10131 GCA_000404065.3 Pinus taeda | reverse complement strand
GATGACGTCATGCTGACATCATCATGGGCCCGGGTACGAAAGGGTGGCGTGGCAGCTAACGTGGGTGCCCAGGTGGCAGTGACACAGTGGCAGGGTGGACAGGCGGACAGGTGACACGGATATGACGTGGAGGCATGGTGGCGGAAAAGGAGGGGTGACGTCACGCTGACGGGGGGCGTGACGTCAGCACGGGAGGAGGGCGGTAAGCGGTTTCCCCGGAGGGCCTGAGGGCGGTAAAGGGGGGGGGGGGGCAGCGAACATAGCAGGAGGCCGATGCATGGCGGGGGTACGGCGGCAATACCACCAATCCCCTGGACGCAAAAGGTCGAGCGACTTCTCCATAAGAATGACTGCCCACCGTTGGATGGGCGGGGTGGATGATCGGACGATGGGCGGCAACTTTGATGCAGCGGCGCGTTAAGGCGGGGGGGACCCACCCATTATTTTAATGGATTTAAATAAATTGCGCGCGGGGGGGTAAAAAACATTAGGTTTCAGGTTTATGGGTTAATGCGCGCCCATTTTTTAAATGTTTTAATTAAAAAACATTAGAATCAACGAATTTTGGGTGGATAAAGGGGTAAATGGGTTAATGAGGGCAGGGTTTCGGAATTTTTTGACTTTTGACCATGATTTTTTACCAAAATCATAGTTTTAGGGTGAAAAGGGGCTAATACCAACCCCTGATAGGTTAATATTTCCCCAAGGAAGGGTTATATAGCTATAATGCTAGGGGGAGGGTATTTATAGATATTTTTTGGGAAATTTTTCATAGATTCTAATAGAATTAGGGAGGGGGGAAGTTAGGGAGCTAAATAGTACATTAGTGGTTAATATGGCTTTGTGAGGTGAATGAAGGGTAAAAGCTAAGTTCTAAGAGGTAAAACTTAGGAATTTGAAGATAAGTGAATGATAAGAAAGATTTTTACACAAAAAAATGTGGCTTTCTTTTCATGCTTAAAACTTCATGGTTTGACCCAGTAGCTTGCCATGAAGTGAAGTGGAACTGGACACTTGAGCAGATCTCAAGGCCCTTGGGGGTGTTAGTAAATGAAGTTTGGGGGAAAATAGGGGAAATTATACATGCTTCCAATGCTTTTCCTTCACTCTCTGCTTTTGATGCCAATACCCTGAGTGGCATGAGTCTTTGCACTTAATAAGCCAATTGGTGATGGCCCTCCATTTCTGCAACCTTGCACTACTTACCCATCTTAGTAATCCTAACATTTTTTCCTTCATTTTGAAGTGGGTGCACTTGAATTAGCAGACCCTGGTTATCCTCTTTTTTTTTTGACTGCCCTCCTATCTAAAATGTACCCTTGTTTCTTCTAAGGACCCAGATTAAGCAGCTGGGCACCTTCATTTCTCTACCTAGCTAATCATCTGCCAAGCTTGAGCTGTTTGGACAGGGAACATTCTCTATTCTGCAACAAGCAATTTAAACATGGCATGTCCCAGTTTAGACTATTAGGCCACCCATCAAGTATGATTAGCAGTAGTATTTGTAGAGTATGATACTGCCAAAAAGACAGTAGTGGCATTTTGACTGGCCACTTTCCTGGTCTTTAGTTTGGGGTTCATTTTCACTTTTCTCTTTGACCATTTTATTTTCTTGCCTTTTGATTATTCTTTTAAGGCATACCCTCTTTTCATTTTTTAATTTTTCATAGTATGCACACAAAATATGGAACCTTTGCAGCCTGCAATGATGAACATATTTAGCCCTTCCACTGTCAATCATGAAAGATGAAACCTATTGGTATAGGAACCTAACAAAGACAAAGGCTAGTGTAACATGAGTTGTGTACTAGTTTAGTGTATAGTTGTTGCATGCAATCAAGAGATGAATTCCTTGGGATTTGCCCAAGGAAATAGGGACTTCCCTATTGTTTAGGAGTTCGAATTTTCTTAGATTTGTGCAAGGAAATAGGAGGTTGGAGGAGCATAAAATTGGCTAAGTGTTGGCTAGAGGCTCGCATTCAACAGAGAGAACAATTAGTCTTTTGCAAGTTGTGCTAAGAGCTGGAACAAGTAATTGTAATAGTTTCTCTATTCAACTTATTAATGAAAAGATGATTGAGGGGTTTTTCCTAGTGGGGCTCTCCTGGAAATAATTGTGAACTTGTGCTTTTTATTATTGCATGTCTATACATGTTTTTCTAACTTGTAATTTCTATACCTGATATTAGTAGAGTAGAATTGTTGTCTCTTGTTTTCAGATTGAAATCTTGAGAAGTTGCAATTTCTATCAAATTTCTACAGAAATGGAGTTGCAAACCCACTCTCTTTTCTATTTTAGTAACAATTCCACTTCTATGGAATAAACCCCCTTCCCAATTGCAAGACACTACTCCTTATGGATTAAGACTCCAAATGAATTTGAGCAATGATATACAATGAAGTGCCATATAAATACAATGCTTCATGGAACAAATACATGGATATGATAAGTACATAAGACTGACATATGACTCCTTTATAAGCATACCTATGACCAACTAGTGGCTCTATGGACTCAAATTCACATCATTCATCCAATGCAATAGTGATACATCAATGATATACAAAATAAGACATGAATTGGACACCCATTAGCCCATACATAGCTAATAAGACAAATTTTACAATACAATCTAGACACCATGGATCCATCCATAACGAATGCACCAAAATATGAGATAATGATGATACATGGCTTTTACAATTGCACAAAAGTGTGTTATCCTCTATGCATACCCAATACAATGATATGCATCAAATATATGGAATCCATGAGAAATGACATGTGCTCTATGAAACAACAATAAGAGTACTATACATGGAATATGATAGTACATGGATACTCTTAACATCTCAACCATCAACAACAAATAAAACTAATCAGTTCATATCAAATACCAACAATGAAATCCTTGTAGCAAGATCATTATAAAACCACGAGAAACCACCATACTTCGCATAGACATCTACAACGTAATGATATGATAACAACAACATGAATATCATGACATAGAAATAACAACATATACATTCTCATCATCAGTAAGAAATAAATCATCAATGAAGCTCAAGATCATAGCATCAAATTCCTGTAGCATGTTATGAAACCAGCTCACAAAAAGATAGATGAATGCCTTAGAAATAAGCCTCTTCAAGGGGGCAACCTCCTTTACATTACACAAATGAACAATTCTTAGATGATACAAATGCAAAGACCTCCTTTCGATATATAGGAGTCTAAGAGGTCATAATATAATCAAAGCCGACATAACAACAATAATGTAAGGGCACAATAATAACAATAGTGGGATTCTATGGGACACAATAGTAACTATATGTGGACTACATGGGTATAACAATATAATAAGGGGGTTGTACTAATAACAATAAGGGGTTATACTAGTAGTATAGGGGCCTAGCATAGCATCAACTCTAGCTCCAAACAACAAATCAACAAGCAGCAAAAGCATCACTTGTAGTAGATAACAGAAAGGAACCACAATTTCTCCAACATTATCAACAAATGTCCAAATATGCAATGCGTCTAAGAATCACTAATAAATAATAGCAACAACATAAGATTTTACAATAAGGCTCTATTAGCAACTCATCAACCCCACAAATGCTTGACCTCATTTTATCAAGGTCAACTCACTCTCTCTCCTCATATAATGAGATCAAAATCCGAGGAACCATAAATATATCGATAAAAACATCATAGGAAACATTCATACTCTCATGAGACTCATGCAACAATATACTTACTCTATGCATCAACAACAATATGCTTCTAATCCAACTTACACAAGTGCATAAGCTCATTACAACTCATCCATCCAAATGCAAAACATCTCAACATCAACATGCATCTACATCTAGATATACTAGTCATAAATAACAATATGTACACTTTAGATGTTCCAATTTCAATACAACACCATCTAATCTCCATAGAAACCTCTCATGCATGGCAATACAATACATAAATGTGATGTGCTTTAGCACCATACAAACTTTTCCATGTAAGAATATTATTTTATCCTACTCAGAATATGTGGTAGCAACAACAAACCCTTACTCAACATCTTATTTTAATAACCTCAAGTCAATATATGCATCACAAGCTTCTCTACAACAAATATAATGCTAATAATCTCATTCTCACTAGTAGCATATAAAAATTGCTCATATAGCAATGTAAATTATCCATGGAATATCATGAGCTCAAATAACCATCAATCTAAAAAAGAAAATTCGTAAATCTAATACATAACAACTATGATGAAACACATAAGCCATGAAAAACTAGGGCACATACTCTTGCAAAAGACCAAAGTCAGATAAGCACAAAGTATGATGAACATAGCAAACTTCTCCAAACAATGCCTTTTTCCTCTTCTACTAGCAAGGAAGTATATGAGATGCTCCTCCTAGACACGTGTCATCTCCAAATAATCTCCACACCTTGGCAAGTTCTCTCAAACTCACATCACAAATTCTTGATCTCAATAACTTCAATAGATTCGACATTAATAACATAAATAATTGTAGCACACATCAGTGCAAATGCATGGCTTCCATTTCCTAAAAATTATCATAAAATCAAAATATAGTAGCTCCCAAGATATCAACAAAAATATCTATGGTTGATCCAACTATTGACAAACTGAAGATAAGAATAGATCAAAAATAAAACCACTACTTCAAACCTCATGTGTCTCCCCCTGATCACATGCATCTCTTTCCTCATACTAAGATTTGTCATCATCCAATCTATTTGATATGGTTGCATCTCAAATTATCTACAAGAAACTCAAGATGTGGCAATATTATCCCCTTGAGACCATGCAGGCCTTAGCTTTTGGTGGGAGTCTCTTACTACTCCTTTCTCCCCCAAACATTGGCGGATTAATATTTTACATGCAAAATAACTTCTTTCTTCTTATATGAATGGATTTTCATTATCTCTCCCTTTGATTGGATCACCTGTAACACATGGGAAGCTTGCAATCCTTGGCCTTATGGCCAATATTGTCACACACAGAACAACTTATGTGACAAAGGAACAAAGGAATAGATCCATATCTTCTGTTGATCTTTTTTATACTCCTTGCATATGCCCTGCAATCAATTTAGCCCTATGGCCAAAATCATTGCATGAGAAACAATAACCATAAAAAGGACTACTATACCTGACGATTCATGATCTTCATGGATAGGGAAAACTTATTTGCATGCTTCCTTGATGATGCTTCTCCTTTGGTTGCTCCTTTTGTTGAGAGGACTTTATCTCTTTCTTTTTGGAATTTCTTGCTATATGTCCAAATTTTTGACAGCGCAAACACTTGACATTTCTCATTATGAGAAATATATTTTCTTGGAGAATATGCCTTTCTTAGCTCATTATTTTCCTCGTTTCTTGACTTTTGGTCTTCCTAACAACTCTCACTTTTCACGCTACTACTAGTTTCTCCAACATTTTCTGATTTGCTTGTAGTTGCTTGAGTGCTAGATATGGTCCTTTCTAATTATTCTCTTGTAGAATATGATTCAACTTCTATTCTTTGACACCGATCTTCATTTTCATTATACTACTTCCTCATTCCTTGTTCTATTTTTCCTCCTTCTTCTAGTTGGGTTTTTAAATAAAAATTTTCTTCCTTGACTTTTTTCTCTATTTCTTCAACAATTTGAAGCAATTTCCTCAAATCTCTATTTCCAAGTGAGGACCTTTATACTATGCCCAATGTTGTGATAAGTGAAGTTTTATCTTCAAGTAGTCTCTCCTTTCCTCCAACATTACTACTAATTTCTTCTCCATGAGAATTACCTCCACTTCTATTTGGAACACCATTCTCAATCAGTTGGTTATCATCTTTTAACCCATCAATCTCAAGAGCATCATCATCACTACATGCACTAGTGGAATCTGGTAATTCTTCACCATTCTTGACTAGCAAAAAGAGGGGTTCTTCTAAATTTGAAAATTTCTTGACTTGTTTGCTTTTTTTCTTCTTTTGAAACATCTTCTTATTATTGGCCATCGTCCATGATCTACTCTCAAGTGGTTAAGCTTGACTAGGGAGATTAGAAATGTAGATCACTACTAAGAAGGTGGGTGAATCAATAGTTATGGCACTTATAAATTTTTTTCCAATTGATTAATATTTTAACCATTCACAATCTAAAACACATAGGATGATATTAGAGGACCAAAATATAATACAAAAATATAAAATATAATCAACACGTGAGATACAAATATTTCTAGTAGAAACCCTCAAGGGGATAAAAACTACCCACTACTATTGTGTTGCTTCTCATTATCTTATTATGATAAATCAAATCGTTTAAATCTTCTAGCTGACCACAACAAGCTAGGATCCACTACCCCTTTGAAGATTATTGTTGACCACCACTAGCTAGGAATTCTCTACTCATGACATTCCAAGCCACCACCTACTGAAAGCCACCACTCCCAATAAACCTCATCCAACCACCACTAACAAGGAGCCACCACACCTATATTCTTTAGGCACTACTAAACAAACGCCACCACATCCTAAAACTATAGAAGCCACACTTCCATTCATTTACAAACTAGACTCCAAGGAGAACTTCACAACTCAACAACAAGACTTCAGTCCTCTGCAAAACATAAAATTTGACCAAAAATAAACATTTTTGATAAACAATATTCTAATGAATGCACAGGAAGTTCCCAAATACCGAAATGATATACAAACATTCCTTACTTCATCTCCTCTCTCTCTACATAAGGTGTTGGCTGAAACATGCTTCTGGTACCTTCACCAACACCTACAAACTACTAATATTTTTTGCATTATGTCTCTCACAACTTGCATAAAATCTCCTTTCTCACACTCACTTGACTAATAAAACAACAAACGAGAACTCCTCAAGGCATTCTCCAATATATCATTTCCTAGAGTGATTAAGACAATAGTTACAAAGGAGTCCCAAACTCAACAACTCTTTGTTCATAATCATGAAATGATCTGTTATTTTGAAACTTTCTTCTCCTTGAACTAATGCTCCATGATCTACATGAAATTAGAGATCTATAAAACTATAATAACCTTCTAGAAAGCTTCCTCATACTCTTTGAATAATTACCAAGTGAAATTACCATAAGAAATACCCTTAGAAATGACTTTAGTGCGCACAAAATCTAGAAAAACTCACTTACAGAGTATAACCCAGGTGTTGCCTTTGGGAAGTGAGTTTCTAATGTAGTCAATACATTGAGAACCTATGTTACCCTTACTCCTAATTCATGTTTCCTTCATGTTACCTGAGTTACCCTTGCCAAGGCTTGTTTCATCCATCTACTCAGCTTCAAAATTCCAAAACATATTTATCAACCTCTTCAAGAACCTCTTGAACCTACAAAATCTTTGTAAACCATTGAAATGTCTATGATAATCATGAAAAAGCCTCCAATCATGTTCTTTGAAAGCATCAAGGCATCAACATAAAACTCCACCTTGTCAGATACCTGTTCATCCTCCTGCAAATTTTCTGCCAATCACAAAGAGTGAGATATAATCCAGGTTAACATCAACATAATAAAAACTCTTCGAAGTGTTCGTTGACATCAATACCAATGCTACAATTCCAACAAATGCAAAACCTACCATATAAAATTACTAATTTGTAGTAGCAATTACATAATCCCATAGTTGAGTCAATACCAATTTTTCTTACTACAAATGAGAAACACTCGAGGGAGGAAAAACTTGAGAATGAAGTAAAAACAATTATGGTTCAATTAGCTAATGTTTTATCCCAACTGAAATATGAAAAAGGAATAACATGAAAGGAATGAAAAGGAATAGTCGGAGAAGTATAAGAAAAATCTGGAAATATTGAAAAATGTAGGAGAAAATAAAGGTAAGTTACAATATATATCGAAAATGTATGGAAATAAAATTTTGGAACTAGAGAAATGATTTATGCATGTACTTGTTGTAATTATATAACAATAAAAGTCCTATACAAAATGAAAGAGAGACTCTAGAGACTCTAGAATTACATAATATAGTTTGTTTATATAAAATCTATGTAAATACATTTGGAAGATGTAACGATATTTGGGAAATTAGTTGAGAACGCATTTTATTTTATTTTATTATATTATTATTATATAATGTTGGTATTAATGGATATATATAATATTAATGGATATATATGATTGTTGTTTGATAATTTTTCTTTGAAAAAATCATATTTTAACTACCAACAAGAAAACTAGATTTTAAAAATACATGTTAATTGATAAAATAACTCATTGTTTCTTGCAATTAAAATAGGTTAAAGGGTTCAAATATATAGTGCTTTGTGATTGTAAACATGTTTGACTGTTTATAGTTGGATATCAAAACCTATAATATTTTAAAAATTACTTGAGTGCTTCTATATAACAATAGTCCAAAACCACAATATTTCAATTATGGAGTCATTAATCTATTATCTATCAGAATAAAACATTTCATAGTCACATATGTAAGGATACATTTTACTTCATGCATGTAGCCTCAAACAAAAATTTATATTTCACCTTTCATCAAATTGTGGGCACAAAGCAACATACGTACAACTAGTAGGTTATCGACGTCATGGAGGCTTGTAGGTTGCAAAAAATGTGTAAATTACATTGTTTATGCAACCTGCGTTTTTTAGGGTTTACAATATGAGATTGTTTTCACAACGACATAGACCTTTTACAAGCCATACTCATACTTACACATAAAACTCTCCCTATTGTATTTTATAGTTTTCAAATCGAAAGGAAATTTTTATGAGTTATCAAAATGTGGATATTGGGTAACCTTGAAGATTGTGTTCTAGGATGAATTAGGTTTAGAATTTAATAAATTATTTAAATATACGTTGGTTTGTGATTATAAACATGCAATAATGTGTATAATTACCTACAAAATTCTATGTAGTTTCCTATTATACAAAGTTTATGCAATATTAGGAAATGGCATTGTTTGAAAAGAAAATTTAGATATGATTAATTTTCTTTGTTTTATTTGTTTTTCCCTAATGAAAATTATTAAAGGATGTTGCACAACCTCTCCATCTATAGCTTTCTTTTATGAAACAAGATAAACATGTTTATAAATAGTAGTTAAACTATCATACTTGTACACATAAATATAATTTATAGATAACAAATGATTACATCTATCATTGTACTCATATTTAATGAAGGTTGTATAAGATCCTTCAATTAATTTAATTATTTTTTATGAATAAAAAAATTATGGTAAGCATACCCTCAATCTAGATTACAAGTGTAACTACTTCATATGCCTAATTATTTTTCAAAAAAAAAATCATGCTTGAATTCATTTATGTTATATGCCATGTACCAACATCATAATCTCATAATGGATTTACATTTATTAAAGTTATTCTATCTATGAAAACCATTTATATGGCTAATGAGGAATCAATTTGGGATTTTGTCATTATAGATTTGCATATTACGTCAAGGACATGGATTTTCATCAACATCATCTCTTCATGAAATTTCATAAGCATAACTTGCATAATGTCATCAGTCATCTAAAGATACGAATTTCCCCTAAAATTATGATTTAAGAATCTACCATGAAAATCCTAACATGAGGCTTTCATTTTTCATTCTTTGGCTTGAATTTTACAACATGCACCACTTTCCTGCAAAAAATAATTAATTTTGTTTTTTGAGTATGCATACTATTTGTATGAAATATATCTGTTCATTTTGAGTTAACATGTTATTTGCTTAGATTAGTTACTTCATTAGATCATTAACCCATATCAGTTTCATTAATCCATTAGCAATCACATTAACCATGATAGTAATTGATGAAAGAACATTAAATGTAAATGTAGAATACAACCCAAGACAAGAGATCACATGAATTGGCTCAAGTTAGGGAAAAACTGTAAGATGGGGAAACCCTTTATCAATTCTTCTTAATATTGATATCAAATGTTCAACAGAGAGAGAGAGAGAGTGCAATATAAATGGCTTTCCAATTGACGACCTAATAAATTACCCCTTAGACAAGAAGATGGCCTAATAAATCTGCAATTCTAACAATATTTGCATGC
>APFE030188252.1:33194-86796 GCA_000404065.3 Pinus taeda | reverse complement strand
TCAATACCCGAGTCACTCCCTTGATATGGGAAAGGGTGCGGCTAGAACCCTCTAGTCTCTCACACAACATGGGCATGCGTGCGACTAAGGAATTTTCCAGGTAATTTTGAGCTTGTGATCTCGATTTATGTGCTACTTTCGCAGGCCCAGGGCTCAGGTCATTGCCGAAAACTCCATGAAACTTCCATAACTGAAATATAACAATGGAATAAGGATGTAGATGAAATCACTTGAACAAGGACTTGATTGGAACCCTACTAGCCATGAAAAAAATTTCATCAAACATGTCACAAATATGTAATCTACAGGTTTAAACAACAAATATGAGCATAGGGGTCTCATACTTATCTGAGATTCACTAAGAAGCGTTGGTCCCTTATCACATTAGCTTCATTATAATCTATTAGGTCATATATTCATTATTCATTCAATTGCAAGTCAAAACATGATGAGATCCATACATCACTATGAAAATACATGCTCGTAAGCAACATAATAGCAACAGAAATAGCAAGGATACAACAAACATAGAATCCACATACAAACTAATATATTACTCATGAGAGAACAAGGGAAAAGAACCTCTTATTAATGTATGCAAAGGCGAACTAGGTTTGGGACTTCCACGTTCCACCTGACCATAGATTGGCTGAACCAAATCTTTCTTTCAGCTAATCACCCTCATGCCATATTCTAAGCATGGATGTGGGACTCATAGCCAAAATCAACTAGGGCTTTCTGAGGCTACACCACCTCACCCTCATCAATAGAACTAGGCTTTACCGTAATCCACACCAGATCACTAGGCCAAAACAATAAATATGTAACACCAAGCTTTACCATGATCTCCACCAGATCACTAGGCCAAAACAGGCATGGATTCCACCATATTTCTCCACCTACACCATGAGGAATTTTCTTGTCTCCTAGTCTTTAGGCTTTACCGCTATCCACACCAGATCACTAGGACCTAATCGAGACTCCACCCTCTGGGCTTTACAGTATGTCCCGCCATTCACTTGCAAGTATTCTTATGCCTAATCAAGGGCAACCACCTATAGGATTTACCGTATATCCTTCCATTCACCGGCAAGGATTCCTTGGACTACCAAGGCACACATTACTTGGCTTTACCGCAACCCACAGTCTGGTTCAGGGGTCATTAGAACAGTGGCCTTAACGCAATTCACAGTCTAGTTCAGGGATCGCTAGGCCATGTGTTCTTTCATTTAGATATCCACCTCACTCAACTTTGAATCCATCTGACAATCCAGCTCAACCAAAACATGAGAACCCGATCACACCAGGGCTTTCTGGAAATGGCAAGGCTAGAATGAAAAACATTGTCACACTTAAAAAGAATCTCGTTGTAGTTGCTTGATCTTGCTCTTCCTTGCTTGATCTTTTCTTCCTCTTGCCTTATTTTGCCTTTCTTTGATGCAATGCTAAAGTGCTCCAAGCAAACTCTAAGTGTCCAAGAATGTGAGAGAGATAGAATAGAGAGAGAGCTCCGAAACTAAATTGACAAAAGTGTATCAATTGATCATCAAAAGCCTTTTTATCAATGAGGCCTCTAATTTCTTCATTTTCCATTATTTTTCTTCATTTTCCTCTTCACATGCAACTTGTGACCTTTCACCTTCCTTTTCTCCTAATTTCCATTATTTTCATAAATAAAATTTCAATTAATGCCACTTTGCCTTTCCAAAGCCTTTTCCATTTCCTTTGCCAATTTTCTTAACCATAATAACCAAAATGAACACCCACATTAAGATGTTTTTCCCAACATTAAGCTTGGAATAAGTGTCCTATAACCATGGTTATTATTTTTCCTTTGTTAACTTTTATTACATGGAATTTTCACTATGGTTGTTATAGAACTCTCCCACTTGGGGGAACATTGTCCTCAGTGTTCGATGACACCTACAACCAACAAGACTACTGTAAGCACAACATACTTCCCATGAAGCTTTATAACTTAGCTCGTTGCAATATTTACATTGATCACCCTACTGAAAAACAAACCAACATGACAACAAAACAACATGACAACCATAATGATACAACACCCATACCACTTATTGGAGCTTTATAGCACAACTCATAGCAGTATTTGCATCCATATACATATGTACACATACCAAAATATCACACCAAAACATATGTCAAATCATATACCAAAACATCATACCAAAACTACTTTGCCTCAATCGGAAAACAATGAAGGATACATATCCCGCATCTGATTTGCCATCTCCCATGTAGCTTCATCAGGTTAAAGTGCAATAGTAGCACTTTAATATAGACTAGTCAATCACATGATCAACATATTTAACGCACTTTTTAAGCAATGAAACATGGAAAACATCATGGACTTTTACTGTCGGAGGCAATGCAAGTCAACATGGTACTAGCCCAATCCTTTCAAGAATCTTGAAAGGTCCACAAAACGAAGGTGCTATCTTGGCACATGATCCAATCCGCAAGGAGCTCTTCTTTGGTTTGATGTGCAAGTACACTCGTTCCCCAACCTAAAACTCCTTACACAACCTATTTCGATGTGCATAACCTTTTTGTCTATCCTGTGCTGCTTTTATATTCTTCTTTATTACTTGCATTTCTTGTTCCATCTCTACAAACATGTCTGGTCCAATCAATACCCTGTTCACTGGATCATCCAATTGATGGGAGTATTACAACTTCGCCCATACATTGCCTCAAACAGAATCATCCTCAATGATTCCTAGTACCCATTGTTGTAAGTGAACTCTACAAGTGGAAGATACTCCTCCCACTTTCGTTGTTGATGCATCACAAACATACTCAACATGTCCTCCAATATCTTGTTGACCCCCTGAGTCTGTGCATCAGTCTGTAGATGATAAGTTGTACTGAAGAACAATTCTATACCTAATCCTGCAAACAACTCCTTCCAAAACTTGGAAGTGAATTTTCCATCCTTGTCAGACATGATCTTCTTTGGAACACCATGCAATCTGACCACATCTCTGATGAACACCTGTGCCACTTCATGATCCGGGCTTAAACATGAAAGCAAAAAATTATAGATATAACCATAAATACATAAATGCAACAGAAATAACACTTCATTTCATTTAGATCAGAATATTAAAATATGCTTACAAATAGAATGGAAATAAACTAGCTCGGGCGATGGGAGCTTATCTCTGAGAAGAGATGTGATGATTACGTGCCTTTGAACCCTGTGTTACAATGAGGCTCCAAGACCTATTTATTATTGAGAAACAATGGAATCCTAAACATTCAATAATCTAACCCTAGGATATGAACCGCCAAAATTGTCGGCCCCGTTTGGGTAAATTTGTACATCAATTTCCTGGGGTCGTAACTTTGACATATGATCTCCGTTTGGCTATCATAATACCTCGTTTCAAAGATCTTGATGAATAGGGAAAATGAAAAACAAGTTTCCTCATTAGGGACTTTCCTGGTCTCTTCATTTTCAACATAGTTATCGATCAAACGGGAACTATTACCTCAAAATGGGTACTCTAGCCCAAAAATCCCAAAAAAATGAAAAAACAACTTAAAAATGAAAATTATATGTCAAAATGATGTCTTTTTTTAGGGTAAATTTTCAGCATTTTTTTTAAATAGAAGTAAAAACCATTTTTTTTTTTTTTGCAAAATGGATAAAAAAAACACCCTCAAAAAAATAAGTGTTGATGTTGGAATAAGAAAAAAAAACGAGTTACAAATTTGACACTTTTTAGCAATGGAATTAAAAATAAAATATCAGGGCTTTGAAAAACTGTAAAATTCCAACAATTCTCGGACATTATGTTAAAGATAAAATAACATGTCTCAAATCCTGACAATTCCAATAATTTCCATCTATGTCGTTAAAAATAAAATATCTTGACTCTAATAAACACTGAAATTGTAATTGTTTTCAACCATAGCATTAAAGATAAAATATCATGAATTAGAAAAACATTTAAATCTTGATAATTTTTCAACCATGCAATTAAAACCAAAGATTATGACTACAAAAAAATCTTAAGTTTTCAAAATATTTCAAGCATGTCATTATGAAAAAAATTATGACTAAAAAAACTTTAAAAATGAACGCCTTAATGAAAGAGTTATCATAGCAAAAGTAATTTATTTTTTAAATGCTAAATATATAGCGATTTTAAATCTTAGCCTAAGACAACTTAATACATTGCAACAAAAAATTAGGAATCAACCCTCAAATTGACATGTAGTATAAGTGAACTCGACTTATTGTAATGGAAACTTAAAAACCAACCATGAAATTGACACATTGTGGGAATAGACTTGATTCGTTATAACGAAAATTCTGAAATCAACTATTAAATTGCACATAATGAGATTAGCTTGTTAGACGAACATCAACACGGACCCTGCAGAAAAAAATAATAAAAAATAAAAACCAAAATAATATATAAATATATAAAGAAATAAATATGAAAAATACAAAAAAAAAAAACAAATTAAATCAATATGAAAAAAATAAAAACACAAAAAATAATACAAGAAAACAAAAATTCAAATATTGATTTTAAAAAACATAAAAAAATAATACAAAAAAAACAAAAAAATTCAATATTGGAAAATAATAAAATAGTAAAAAAACACAAAAAAAAAATACAAAAAACCAAAAAATTGAAAATATTAAAAAAAAATTAATAACATGAAAAAAACATGACAAAAAAAATCAAACATAAAAAAAGACAAAAATAAAATCTATAAAATGTAAAAAACTTCAAATTAAACTCTTAATAATTAAAAAAAAAAAAAAAAAATAATAAATAATAATAATAATAAATAAATAAAAATAAAAAATTTCGAAAAAATGGTTGTTTTTTTTTTTAAATAGACATAATTTAAAAAAAAAAAAAAAAACACAATTTTTAGTTAAAAAAAATAAAATTAAATAAAACTATATAATTAAAAAATAAAATTAAAAACAAAAAAACCAATTAAAATAATAATAATAAAAAAACAAAATTAAAATTAAAATAAAACAATTAAAAATAAATATTAAATAAAAAAAAAAAATGAAATAAAAATGAACAAAAACCCGCCTAAGAGTGGCAAGGCCAATTCCGGAAATATATCTACACTTAATACATTAGAAACCTTAAAGTGTAAAAAATAAGCCCTCTAAACAAAAAAGATTGTTGTTGCATAGACACTTTTCAAAATCAAGATGAAAATCACCAACATTTAAAAAAAATGTTCATATGGATACATAAAAAAAATTGAAGTGTCAAAAATAAGCCCTCTAAAAAAATGTGTTGATGTTGCGTCAACACTTTTCAAAATCAACATGAAAATCATTAACATTTAAACAAAATGTTCATACTTGATACATAAGAAAATTTAAAGTGCCAAAAATATGCTAAAAAAAAAAGGTATATTCTGAATCACCACTTTGGAAAATCGAGTGATTTTTTGCTACCTCTAAAAATTGGGTACTAGGTAATTTTCCCATTTGAATAGTAATTATGGTTTTCCCTAAAAACGTTGTTTAGGGCCTCAAAACGGCTCCAGAAGTTCAAGACCCTAAAGACTGCCAAAAATAGTAAATTGTGCTACAATTAAAGAAACTAAAAAACTGACAGAGATAGTGTTTGGAGTCCAAGTGGAATAGGAGGATGGCCACCAATATCCACCTAGATCAGCTCTCCCCCCTTAGGAAGCAATGGTCCCGATTACGTTGAGTGCCTCCGTGAGATGGGGAAACTTCTGTTGAACTTGGTCCCTAGTGAGCCACTTGCCTTGGTGCAAGAGTTAGCTAGCTTTGACAACCCGATACAGTTGGATCTTCTGATGGTGAGTGTTCTTGATCTGTGCGTCCATGATCCGATTAGTTGTGGCCAGCTCCATGCAATTTGGGTTTAGCTCTGTTGGTGTGAGTTGTTCTGCAATGTTGAAGGTGTGCAACAATGGTGGAAAGTATGGCTGAAGACGGTCTACATTGAACACTAGATGCATACCAATGAACAATGAAATGTTGAAATCAAAGGAATTGTCCCCTACAGCCTTGGTGATGGTTTATGGCCCATATTGGAGCGGGCAAAGCTTTTAATGGGGTCCAACGAGGCACTCCTTTTGCAAATGTAGCCAAACTTTATCACCCACCTCGAACTTGTGTGACACCTGATGCTGATCATGGCGTTGCTTGTACTTAGCATTGGCTCTGTTTAATATATAATGGACCTGCTAGCAGATGTGTTGAATGCACTCAATGAAGTTGTTAACCCTGTCGGCTTCGGACTGTACATGAGTCAAATCTGCCTGAGTAGCTGCAAATGGTATGGCCACATCAATGGGACATAATGGTTGAAATCCCAGCCCTACCTAAAAGGGGTTGTGGCCCCTTGAACTATGGAGAGCTCTGTTGTAGTTGTGCTAGACATAGGGGAGGATTTCATCCCATGTGTGTGGATGCTTCGAGTTGTACATGCGCAGAATCCGTATGATCATCTTGTTGACGACTTTTGTTTGGCCATCAATTTGGGGATGGAAAGACGTGGACTTAGTGAGTTTGGTATCCAACATCAACTAGAGACTTGACCAAAATGCACTTAGGATTATGTTTTCCCGATCATAGACAATGGATTGTGGGATCCCAAAGTGTACCCACACTTGCTCAAAGAAGAGCTTAGCAGTGGCCTTTACTATGATACTCTTTTTGCAGGTCGCCATAATGGTCATCTCAGAGAATCTATCGACGACCACGAAAATGCAGTCACTGTTGTGCTTAGTAGAAGGAAGGCTTGACATGTAATCCATGGATATGGATTCCCAAGGTTGACTAGGAGTAGGAAGAGGAGTATATAGGCCTTGCTTCTTGATGGTTGGTTTGGCAATGACACAGGAAGTGCAGGAATTAATGTACCTCCCAACATCCCGACGAAGGTTCGACCAATAAAAATACTTCTATAGTATTGCCACTGTTTTCTCTACTTTGAAATTCCCAGCGAACTGACTGTAGTGCACCTCCCAAATCACCTTGGCACACTCGCTTGAAGGAACACATATGTGTCCCAGGTGGCATAAAAGTGCATCCTGGAGGTGAAAATTTGGAACTTTCTTACCTTCCAGAAGTGTCTAGTATATGCTACCGAATTCTAGATTGCTCTCGTAAAGATGCAGCCACCCCAAAGTCTCATGCCCATAAGAGTCGAGCACAGTGATTAGCGCCATGACTGGTGGTGAGTTAAGGTAGTCTACAACATTATTGTTGTTTCTCTTCTTTTACTTAATGTTCAAATGGAATTGTTGCAATTATGTGGACCATTTCTTATGGAGATCATTTTGCAACTTTCCTCGTGTTTGTATGAACTACAAGGGTTGGTGGTCTGTGTGGATGACCATTTCCTTCCCTAGAATGAAATGTTTCCATTGACGATAGGCCTGCACAATGGAATACATTTCTTTATTGTAAGTGGGATACTTTCAAAATGTGTCTAAAAGTGTCTCACTGTGGTAAGCCACTAGATGCCCTTGTCGAGTAAGAACTACACCAATAGCATAGTCGAAGGTGTTTGTCTCAATCTCAAATGGTTGTTGCAAGTTTGGTTATGTGAGCACTGGTGTAGAGCACAAGCGATGCTTCAACTCGGTAAATGCCTTCTATTGGGTTTTGGGCCAAAATAACCTTGCTTTTGCTCCGTCCTTGGTGACATGACTTAAAGGCCAGGTAATATGAGAGAATCCAAACATGAACCTGCGGTAGAAATTTGTAAGACCCAGAAAGTTGCCGAACTCTGTTAGAGTAGTTGGGGATGGCCAATCCTGAATGACTTGTATCTTGGTAGGGTCCACATGCACACCCTACTCATCAATGAATTTCCCCAGATATTGAACCTGATTCATGCCAAAAGTTCATTTCTCCAAATTGGCACACAACTTGTGTTGTCACAGGGTTTGAAGGACCTGTCAAATATGGTGGAGGTGCTCTTCCCAACTCTGGTTGAAGATCAAGATGTCATCTAAATAAACCACCATGAATGCATTGATGAAGGGTCACAAGATGTCATCCATCAATCTCATGAAGTTTTCGAGGGCATTCATCAACCCGAAAGGCATGACCAACCATTCAAAAAGGGCCTCCTTGGATTTGAAGGCAGTCTTCCACACATCAGAGGGTTCGATAGGCACCTAGTGATAACTAGGCTTCAAGTCAATCTTGCTGAAATATTTGGCCCCCTTGAGCTGGTCCAGAAGGTCATCAATCCGTGGGATTGGGTACCTATTTTAGACAATGATCTTGTTCAACGCCCGATAGTCAATATAGAGTCTCCAGGTCCCATCCTTCTTCTGTACTAATATAATTGGGCTCCCACAGGGTGATGAGCTTGGCCTGATGTTCCGTTTCTGCAACAACTCTTGAATCCGCCTCTTGATCTCATTGTTCTCTAGAACAAAGCATCGATAGATCGATCCATTGGGTAGCAGCGCACCCAGGGTCAGATTGATGGAGTGCTTGACCTGATAATGCATAGGTACCCCTGTAGGTGAGGTGAAAATGGCCCTATACTCCTCTAGGACCTTGTCCATCTGATGCCACTATGTGGAGGAACCATTTCTAGAAGTTGTGGCCATAACCTTCTTCTTTCCTTGAGGGAGCATCATAAGAGAAAAACATTTTTTGGTCTGGGAAATTATCTTACTACATTGCTTTGTAGTGATCAAAGAGATGGTGGTAGGCGGGGCTACCTTTGGTATCCTATACAACTTATTACCCAAAGTAATAATCACAGAGCAAGGTCTAGACTCATATAAAGCATGTCGCTTCCATAAGTATGGTTGTACTAATAATACATCACAAACTTCAAGAGGAGCAACATCACATAGTACCTCATCCGTGAAGGGCTTGATGTTGTAGGGAAGACAACACTTCTGCCTGACACGAAGATCTCGTCCTTGGTGAAGCCACCCGATGGTGTATGGCTGTGGATGCGTTGTCATCGGTAGACCCAGCTACTTCACAACCTCTTATGAAATGAGGTTCTTTTGGCTCCCGCTGTCGACAATGAACTGTAGCAAAGAACCTTTCACCCACATTTGTGAGTGGAAGAGGCATTCCCCCTCCTCTGGATCTTCAGGCTCATTCTTCTGGATTTTGGTGGTGGCCATAGTGGCATTGGGCTTTACGTCAATGATCTACTTCCCTTTGTCATTCCCCTTGTCGGGTTCTGACTTAGAGTTTGAACATGTGTCTGATTCAGAAGCCTTCAACTTGGCCACCGGTGACTCCTTGGCCTGTCACTCACTTATGTTGTGAGTGGAGCTCTTATGGAACTCACACCATTTTCCTATGTCCTTCTTTTTCTTCATGGTGTTTTTCTTTGCTTACGGATTTTAAGGGTTGTTTTGGGCTACCCCACCTTGGATTTGGCCTTTGCTATGTGGTTTGGGGGCATCTTCTCCTTGCTTTAGATTCGTAGATCCAAAGCCTTGCTTCTTCTGTTTACATTCCTGCTCAAACTTGACAGCGTATCAGTATGTCATGCCGAGAGAGGAGATGTCCAGGAACTCCATCTCATCCTGGGTGTACTTGTGTAGACAACCGCGGTACTTGAGTACCAAATCCCGCTCAGAATCCTTGATACCCAACTTAGTGCGGAGGGTATGGAAAATATTTGTGAACTATGGCACATCTTAGTCCCTTCCTTGTCGTAATGTGGTCCACTTTATGTATTTATCTTCATAGATCCCGACATGGTAATATTGTTCCTTGATGACGTCTCAGAAAGAATCACAAGTGGGTGCAGTTGAAAAGAGTGAGGATTCCCTCTTGTCCTTTTGTTCACAGTAGGCTTCCCACCAGTCCTTGACGTGTGGGGTAGCTTTGAGAAGTGAAAAAGTAATTTTTTCCCTATTGGAAAAGTCATGAACTGAAAAATATCCTTCCAACATATTTAACCATTTATCTATGACGTCTGCATCTATTTGGCCCTCAAATATGGGAATATCAAATTAAACTTGTACCTTAAAAGGAGTGGTTGCTGGATGAAGATGTGTCACATGTGGGTAGTCGTCGAAGGATCTGGACAAAGTTATCCATCATCGCATTCCTCTGTCACTCGAGGGCTTCCTCGAACAATATTTTGAAAGGATCTCCTACCCCCTCATCTTTCTTTTCTTCCGCCATGGGAGGCCGTTTGGGTTTGCGAGGCTGGTCTTGCAAAGGTTCAACCAGATTAAGCCCTAACTCCTTATACGATGACCTCATTGGGGACATCCAAAGAAAAACAGAGAAAGAGCAGCCCGCTCTGATACCACTTATCCAAACTTAAACATGAATGCAACAAATTACAGATATAACTATAAATACATAAATAATACTTCATTTCATTTACATAAAAATACTGAAATATGCTTACAAACATAATGGAAATAAACTAGCTCGAGCGATGGTAGCTTATCTCTGAGAAGAGATGTGGTGACTACGTGCCTCTAAAATTTGTGTTACAATGAGGCTCCAAGGCCTAATTATTATTGAGAAACAATGTAACCCTAAACATCTAGAAACCTAACCCTAGGAGATGAACCGCCAAAACTATGGGCCTCGTTTGGGTAAATTGGTACATAAATTTCCTGACGTCGTAACTTTGGCATACGATCTCCCTTTGACTATCATAATACCTCATTTTGAAGATCTCAAAGAGTAGGTTTAAAATTAATAAGTGATTTTATATAAGGCTTTCACAATCTCTTTGTTTTCCCTAAAAATGTCATTTAGGGCCTCAAAACGGCTTCGGAAGTTGAGGACCCAAAAAAATGCCAAAAATAATAAACTGTGCTACAATTAAGGAAACTGAAAAAATGACAGAGACAGTGTTGGGGTCCAAGTGAAATAGGAGGGTGGCCACCAATATCCACCTGGATCACTTCACTAGCTAAATACGTAGTCTTCATTGGAATAAAGTGCATAACCTTTGTCAACCTGTCCAAAACAACCATGATGGAATCATGCTATTTGGATGTCCTGGGAAAAGCTATGATGAAATCCATGGAAATGACCTCCCATTTCCATTCTGGAATCGCAATCAACTGTAGCCATCCACCTGGATGCTTACACTCTCCTTTCACCCACTGATAATCCAAGCATCTAGCTACAAATTCAACCACATCCTTCTTCAGATTAGACCAATAATAAAACTTCTTTACTGTAGTCAATATCTTCTGGTATCCTGGGTGACCTAAATATGGTTTCGCATGAAACTCCCTCAAGGTCACCTTCTTAAGCTCACTACTGTCTAGCACATATATCCTATCTCTAAACCTAACCAATCCATTTTCTGTAAGACAATAGTCCACATCCTGTGTTCTTGCGCCTGTACTTGTAACACTACCTATACCTGCACCTATACCTAAACTTGTACCACTACGTGTACCTGTACTATGTTGCAATTTGTGCCTAAGCTCCATATACCTGACATCTTGCTAACTTGTCTGCAAGAACTTATCCTGTAGACCACTATTGCGAACCATAATTATGAGCTTCCACCTCATCAAGGTCGACCACTATTGCGAACCATAATTATGAACTTCCACCTCTTCTCTTACCATTTTTGTTCTAACAAATCACAAGTCTCTATATTATGATTTTCTCCATAGGGTGAATATATACTAGTTTTTGATAGCTGTATAAAATACTTTGCACAATGGCTCAACTCTCCAAAAATTTGGTAATCAAAGTGAGCTTTTCCATAATGACCACTGCCACTATAAGGTGCATGCACTTCATATCCAAGAAATAATGGTTATGGTGATTCCTCCATATTTATATTCTAAATAATGTGTCACTCATGAGTGTTGTGATTAGCTGATATACAAATTTAACGCCACATTGATTTTGTTATTTTTGTATAATGTTAAATTAATGGACATGCTTGTGTTGGATATTTCTCATAAGTTCGACAATTTTTTTTCAAACAAATTTTGTGTGGAGGCCCTTTGAATAGATTTTACTAATGAATAGCTTGCCAAAGATGAATGCTTAGGTCTACTAGTTCCTTCTTGTACTTTAATGCACTCCCTCCTTTGCAACAACCAAATATCCCAAGTTATATATTACATCATTTATTGATCAAAACTAATAATTAACTAAGAAGTTGATATATCAAGACACTATTTTTTCTTAAAGAACAATGCCATATATAAAGCATATTTGTAGTCCATTAACATTTGTTGGATTAAGGCTTGGTTTATTCTAGTATGTAGAACACTGATAAATCTTTTGATTTGTTGCAAGTTATATATTTGAAAGTTAATTTTATGTGGAATATCTTTAAATATTTGTTCAATATATGCACATTTATTTTACATTCTTCTCATTGATCTCTTTCAATTATGTTATAGGTTATTTTTCCAATATGAGATATAAAAAAATTCAATTTTGAATGCTCTTTTAACTTCATATTTATGAGTTGCACCAACCACCAGATGCCTCTATTTACATTTCATGTACTATTCCACTCCTCAATGTCACATTGTTGTACCAAATCTATCCATCTCTTTATGTTTATCTCTCACTACATGAGCTTCCCAAATAATTTCACAAGTGAATGTGTGTTTATCTCCATACACCATCTTATAATATAGTGGTAGGGAAACCAATGTGTCATAGATTACAAAGGCATGGTTGTTGTGATTTTTCCTTATTGATTCATGGTTTGTTATCAAATGCTTACATATTATTTATTGGTTACTCCAAATTGAACTTTATTTCTTTTTGAATCTATATCTTTTAATCAACCTACTATCTTGTTGCAGCTTCACATGTTCTTTCCAATCTAGAAGTTAGTCTTTCACTTGTCTCTTTTCTAATGCCAAAAAACTAGGGAGTTCAATCAAAGTGTAGGAGATATGGGAGGCAACATCAAATATGGGGAATGTCTATTTTCATTTTGGTAGACTTCATTTCTCTTCATATATGTGTCCACTTGAAAGTTTTATTAATTGTCGGTGGGGATGTATTGGGGTCATTATATTTTCTCCCTTGTAATTGTTTAACTAAACTAGTAATCATACAAAAGTATGTGAGCTTGTCAATGTCGTCAATACCATGAATGTTCTCATGATCTTTTGTATTATTATCACCATTTACCCATATACATTGCATAGGTAGGATAGAAAGGGGTGCGTATGTCAATAACACCACCAAGGGACATAAAAAGCCTACACGGTTCCAAATGGTGCCACATTGTTACTTCAATACTTATTCTTTCCAATATTATAGGTTGACCAACTAACTAATTTTCATGTATGAATTCCACACTATTGCATTAGCATGTGACCTCTCCCTAGGTGATTCTTCAAAATCCTTCTTATTAATGGCAATCCCTTGTCTATTTCTCACTTCACATATGCTACCTATTGTTCCCTTTATATTGTTCTCTTTTTTAATGTGACAAAAACTTTCCATGTCACAAAACCATCTTGCCTCAAACCCTTGCTATTTCTAATTCAATATTGCATATCTTCCCCCCTTTATAATATTTATTCACCCTTTAACAAATTGATATTCAATGATTATACATACTAAACAACTATTGCCCAAAATATCACTACAATAATGAAATTCACTTTGATATTTATAAAACCCACTAATTATTGCATCAAATCATCTACCAAAGCAACCATAACTAGTTTTTTGGCTATTGCAAAAATATCATTTAACATTTATTAATTGATGTTAATTGAAGTTTGGAATGCCAATCATACAACACTAATATCAATTAATCACTATTTATAACATTGTTCATCTAGCAAAAGCATCAATAATATATTGTATAACATCTACTAACCAGTATTTGTAACATTAATAATATAGCTGAAATATTGATTTCTTAATGAACATTTGGCATGTGTTGATGTGCCACATGTTGGCATGGTGCATGTTGATGTGGAAACCACTGACATGGTACATGATGATGTCACACATATACCAATGGGGCACTTGCTGTTGTGGCAAGATTTGAGATGGAATTGGTTAACAGGGTATTTGGGATTAATGTGATTAATCAATGTTCCTAAGGTCAATTAATCAATATTTGTCCCATAACATGTGACTTGCAACATTAGCATTAACAACAATTAATCAACATTAGTAATGTTGATTAATTAATGAACTTAAAACATGGGGGCTTCACTGGGGGAGCGATACCATACCACGTGGGTTCATATTGGGGGATATATATTGAGGAAAAATTGACTTAATATATTGGGGGATATATAGGGGTAAAGGGTTTTTATATTGGCACGTACAAAAAGATGCTCAGAGTGTTAACGAAAAAATATAAAGGGGTATAAAAAAAAAAATTAATGAAAATATGGATACCTGCAATATCTAGTGAATGTAGGGTTTTTTAATTGCGGGAGGGGGGCGGGGGAGGGGGGGGGGGGGGGGGGGGGGGGGTGTATTGGGTTCATATCGATAGGGGGTTAAATAATATTATTTTAAGAGTTATTTTCCAATATGTAGTCAAATTAGGGGTATTGTTTAATATACCATGAACGCATGCGATATGTCAGAGGTTCATTGAGTGAAGCCCCTATGACTTAAAATAACACTAATTTCATTGTAAACAAAGTTATGGATTTTTCTAAAAGATTGCAATTTGGTATTTATAACAATGATTCAACATCAATTTAACATTATAGTTTGACCCAGAACATATTATTAATATGATGGGCAAGGACTACATCATGGATTCATATCTTGAACATATCACATAGCATGCTCAAACATGGGATCAATGTCCTTTAAATTCCCAATTAGCACATTTGGAATGTTAGTTATAGACCCCATTTGTATATGAGAAATTGGAGTAGACCTTAAGTCCTTTATTGAATGTCAATAAATTTATTGAAACATTATAATAGCTTGGAAGAGACACTAGTTGCAATGTGGGCATCTAGGAACATTACTAAGGCTATGGTGTCTATGATATGGAGCTTCTTGAGATCCATAATAATAATAATAAACTATTGATTAAGATCGCTAAGTTTACTATTCTTATTGTAAACCCTACCAAAATTGGATGTCAAAGTATAAATCCCTAATGCATAGATACAACAATTCTATTAACTTCTCCATACCATCCCATTCAAACATGAAGAATGTTGCGCCAAGCATTCAACACTACAATAATACTCTCAGGGATCTTGAGCTTGGATAAGGCATATGTAAAAGAGCTTTGGGGACATTCTCAAAAGATTTGATAGGAAAGCATTATCATGCATATGTCATTGTTTCTATAAACTACCTAGAAAGTGAAGAGTGTACTAGATAAATGTGCATAAAATCAAGAAAAGGGGGATGATCAATTTAGAGAATAGAGGAGAGAGGATTTAATGATGTGGAAATTTGAGTGAGCATAATTATAATTCTCAATGTTGTAATCACAACTCTAGATTTTATTAAGTTGATAAGTTCTATTTTGTGTAGGTCCATATCTAAATATAATCAAGAGCATACATGCTTGTTTGTAAGCTTTTGTGGTGGTCAAAATTTGAAGAAATTGAGTCCGAAAATTGATCCACAATAAATATTTTTAGTCAACATTTTGAGTCCAGAACATGATCCATCATCAAGACCAAATGGTTGAAACATCCACTAAAAATGATTATTGTGGATATTGATCGAAACATCAACTAAAAATGATTATTGCGGATCAATTATTCAAATTTTTTAAAGAGCATACATGTTAGAAATTTTCGTTAAGCATAACAAAAGTTTTTTTCCAAATTTTAGTGTAAAATAAATAAATGCTTCTCATTACTTACTACATAAACCTCATTACTTACCATATAAACCTGACAAGAGCTTTTCAAAATCTTGATAGGTTGTTAAGAACTTTACATTCAAGCAAATTTTTTGTATTTTATTTCCTATCAAAATATTTATTACAATAACAATAATACAATAAATTACATACTTAATAGCCCAAAGTCTAGCTAATCTACTCAACTAATCGTCAAATATTAAATTTGAATAGTTCACCATAAATAATTTATATTGTTGATAAATAGATACATGCACTTATCAATGCAACAAATAGCAACTAATTAGCATGCAACAAATAGCAACTAATTAGCATGTTAGATATATTTAGAAAGATGGAGTATGTGAAATAGTGCATCTTATTAAAGGTGAGCCAATGAGAATCACAATTATTTTAATATTAAAAGAAAAAATAATTAATAAATGCTAAATTTTTAATTATAATTATAATCCACATCCATTCTTATTTAACATGGAAAGTACAATTACATTAAAATCTTATGATTTAGAATAATAAATAATTTTTAAAAATATCATTTTAATCTGATTTTTATAATATTTTAATTTTTTTTCTTAAATAAATAATGAATTGGATTTACCTATTTTTTTATTCAAATTTAGTATCATAGATTATGAATCATGTTAAATAAATAATGAATTATGTTTTTATGGTGGAAATAGATTCAGTACCATTAAAAACCAATTTGATATTCAAAATCTTGAAGTTTGACAATAGTAACTTAGATTTATAAAAATCTCTACTGAATTTTATCAAAATCTTATCAAAATTTCCATGATTTTCGGAGCAAAAAAGCATGCTAGTTAAACTATAGCATTTTTAAATTAAGCAAAAACAAGACCTTTGTTTTCAAAAAAATAAACAAACTTGGTTGCATAGTTACAATTTTTTTGAAGTTTGGTGAGTTAGTTAGTCTCTAACGTTTGCGTTTGGCTAGATAGTAGACGTATTTGATAGGTAGTTATATTATTTTAGTGAAAATGTGTTTTTTTACTGCTCTGTTCTCGAAAGTGTTATGAATATTTTTTTAAACATTTAAATTTATTTTTTCAATAACATAATTGATATTAATATATTTTAGATAACATGTACAAAAACATTTTATCAGGGTAAATTAGTTAACATAAATTTTAAGTAGTTTATTTAAATTTCTTATTGAAATATTTTTGAAATGTACAAAGTTTTTAGTTAACATAAGATCTTAAATAGTTTATTTAAATTTCTTTTTGAATAATTTTTGAAATGTATAAGGTTTAGGCATAATAATTTGCGGCATTTTTTAATACTATAATTACTTATAACAATTTTTTTATTTTTTTTTATTTTTTTTATTTTTTTTTTTATTTTTTTTTCAGCATAGTTGATATTATTTTCTATTTAGAGCAAGTATCAACTAAACTACAAAAAAAAACAACTTATACATCTCCTAGTAATGAATTGTAAAATAAATCTTTAAATTCAATAACCTTCCAACTTATAATACTTTATTAAATTAATTATTTATAATATTTTTATTATACTTACAAAATAAATTATTTAAAATAATTTTATACTGCTTAAAATTAAATTATATAACACATTTTTTTTAATTGGTTAAAAAATCTATATTGGATTATAAGATCATAAATTAAGATTACAAATAAAAAAAGACACCGTGTCTACCCATATACCATTCTTAAGAAATCCAAAATCTCATGTTATTGTTAAAATTATAACAAAAGGGTGATAATTGGTTTCTAGAATTACTTTGTTTCAATCCTATAAATCCCATACATAAGTTACCTTAATGCACTTTAATCTTTTATTTTAGAGGAAGTGATAAAAAAGTTATTGAGTATAATAATTGTATGTGGAGACATATATTATTTTATTGTTAGTGAATTGGGTCTAAGTTGAATATAAATAGAATGTTATTTTTATTATTTAGGTTTTATTTTCATATATTACTATGATGAATGAATGTAATTATTATTAGAAGTGATATGTTGAATTTATAATAAAATGAATTATTATGAATGAATGTAATTGTTATTACAAGTAATATGTTGAATTTATAATAAAATGAATTATAATGAATAAATGTAATTTATAATAAAATGAATTATAATGAATAAATGTATATTTATTACAATGGATATGTTTGAATTTGTAATGAAATTGTTCATAAATGTTATTGTTATCATAGCTAGAGTTTTATTATTAATTTGATGTATAAAATATTTTATAATATTTTATGTGATATATTATCTCAAAATAATGTTGATTGAATTTGACTAGTTTTATATTAGTATATGATGGATTTTAATTTATTAAGTTAAACCTAGTTTGGTATTATCTAATTTTCTAAATTAGATTAGTTCCATTATTCATGTTATTAATTTCGATCTCACTTTTTTTAATGTTATAAGCATTACTTAATTCAATGAATATTAAGTGGACTATTCATAACCATAAAAACGATAGCTTGTAATTAATGTTCATAAATATAGATAATAAAGTAATAACTTATGTATGCTAGGGTTAGTTCAATTGTTAAAGTGTCTTTGTTATTGAGAGGCTACAGGTTTAATTCTCTTGACACTTAGCCTTTGTGGTTGAGTTTATTGGTAATGATCCCTTTAGATGGAATTAAAAAAAAAAAAATACTTCTTCCTGTATACTATTAATTCCAAAAAATAAATACTTTTAATTATAAGTTGAACTCATAATTAATACCAACCTAGATCCATCTTAACTTCGGATCTACCAAGTGTCGAAAGGGATCAAATCTTTTGATACACAAACTTCTTTTAGAGTAAAAAAAGATTCGATCCCTCTTAGCCCTTGGTAGATACAAAGACTAGGTTATTCTCTCTTTAATAGGCTACTTTCCACATGAATACAATGGGTTCTCAATACCATTGGTTAAAACCATGGGCCATTTATTATTATTATTATTATTATTATTTTTAGTTAGTTATATTTTTTATTTTTGTATTTTATTTTGATCGAGTTAAAATATTTACATTACATTACATTAACCTTTTAATTTAATTTGATTTTTATTTTTATGTGACTCAAAATGTTAAACATTACATTACAACATCGCTACCATACTGGACTGAAAGTGCTTATGGGCTCAACTAGTACCATATTCTGACTGAAAGTGGTTATGGGCTCAACTAGTACCATATTTAGTCTTATTATTGACCTTGACTTGTCCAAAATTTTTATAATATTTTATTTGATACATTACCTCAAAATATGTTAATTGATTATGACTAATTCTATATTAATAGATGTTGGATTTTAATTTGTTAAATTAAAATTAATTTTCTACCATTTAATTTTCTAAATTAAACTAGTTCCATTATTCATGTTGCATGTTTCAATCCCACATTTTTAATGCTACAATAATCTCTTAATATAATGAGTATTAAGTGAAATATTTAAAATCATTAAAAATGGTCACTTGTAACTAATCTTCATAAATATAAATCATAAATTAATAACTTACTATATACTATTAATTCCCAAAATAAACACTTTTAATCACAACTAAAGACATCCACATTTCACCATCATTCTCTACACAATATCCCATTTCTCTTGACTTTAAAGTGAAAAATGTCTCATCCTTTACACACTCTTTGTTGATTTTGACTCATTTCATACTTAACTAATCTTAATGTTCATCCTTCACCTAATCCTAACACTAGATAATCATCTCTTTTAATTAACATAGACAAAACCAACAACTTCCATTTCAAATATCTATCTACTCAAGCTTAATAATCAAATCATATTTTGTTGAATTAGCATCCCCTTAAACATGCCTCTAACAATTTATTTTCATGCTTCAAACAAAGATAGTGAAATACCACACACTCTTCCCATATTATTAATAAAAACAAAGACATGATTCCTTTCAAATGGTGCATTTATCTCCACCTCCCTTGTTTGGTTAAAAACATATCTGCACCATCACATACTTACACTTCCCAAGGAAAATCTCCCCATGTTTCTATCAATCCCCCATAACCAAGTAGTAATAGATCATCCCAATGTCCTCTATCTTAAACTAAAATTGATCTAGGTGGATATCGGTGGCCACCCACCTATTCCACTTGGACCCCCACCATTGCTTCTTTTAGTTTTTCAGTTTCCTTAATTGTAGCACAATTTACTAATTTTGGCAGTTTTTTGGGCCCTAAATTTCCATAACCGTTTTGAGGCCCTAAACGACGTTTTTTTGGGAAAACCACCGACTTCGAATAAGAGTTTTCAATTCCAATGTAGTATTAGTTGTCAGTAGTTGTTGTCCTCAGATAGATCTTTCTAATGAGGTATCGTGTGCATCAAACGAAGATCGTATGCCAAAGTTATGACAACAGGAAGTTGATGTACCAAATTACCCCAACGGGGCCCATAGTTTGGTGTTTCATCTCCTAGGGTTAGGTTTTTTTATTTTTAGGGTTTTCCATTGTTTCTCAATAATAAATAGGCCTTCAAGCCTCATTGTAACACAGTTCAGAGGCATGTAGCCACTACATCTCTTCTTAAAGATAAGCTACCATCGCTAGAGCTAGTCTTATCGCCATTCTATTTGTAAGCATATTTCAGTATCTGATATTAATGAAATGAAGTGTTATTTTTGCTTCATCTCTATAATTATGGTTATATCTGTAATTTTTTGCGTTCTTGTTTAAATTCAAATCAATGGTATCAGATTGATATGCTCTTTCTCAGTTTTCTTTGCATGTCCCCAACGAGGTCGGGATAGAAGAAATTAGGGCTTCAACTAGTCGAACCTTTGCAAGACCAGCCTCACAAATCTTGACAGCCTCCCATGGGGGACGAGAATAAAGATGAGGGAGCAAGAGATCCTATTATAATATTTCTTGAGGAGGCCCTCAAGAAACAAATGAACATGATGATGGATAACTTTGCCCATATCCTTTAACGATTTCCCACCAACAATGCATCCACATCCAGTAGCCACTATGGAGGTGCCACTCCTTTTAAGGTACAAGTAAACTTTGACATTCCCATATTTGAGGTCCAAAATAGTTGCAGACGTCATAGATAACTAGTTAAATCTGCTAGAAGGATATTTTTATGTTCATGATTTTTCTAGCCGAGAAAAGATTACTTTTTCTCTTCTCAAAGCCACCCCCCACGTTAAGGACTAGTGGGAAACCTACTGTGAGCATAATGATGAAAGTACGCCCTCACTGTTTTCAACTGCACCCACTTGGAATTCATTCCAGGACGCTATCAAGGAGCAGTACTACCCTATCGGGAGCTATGAGGATAAATACATAAAGTGGACCACGTTGCGGTAGGGAAGGGACCAAGATGTGTCAGAGTTTAACCATGTTTTTCATACCCTTCACACGAAGTTGGGTATCAAGGATTCTGAAAAACATCTGGTACTCAAGTACTACGATTGCCTACATAGATACGTCCAGGATGAGATGGAGTTCCTGGACATCTCTTCTCTTGGCACGACTTACCGATATGCTGTCAAGATCGAGCAGAAGATTACAAAAAAAGTGAAACTTTGGATATGCGAATCTGAAGTAAGGGAAAGGTGCCCCCAAACCGCAGAACAAGGGACAAAGCCAAGGCGAGGTGGCCCAGGATAACCTGCTAAGGCCGCAAGCAAAGAACAACACTGCGAAGCTGAAGAAGGACATGGGAAAGTGGTGTGAGTTCCATAAGATCTCCACTCACAACACAAGTGAGTTTTGGTCCAAGCAGTCACTGATGGTCGAGCTGAAGGCTTTTGAATCAGATGCAGGTTCTGACTCTGAGTCAGAATCCAACAAGGGGAATGACAAAGGGAAGAAGATTATCGATGCGGAGCCCAATTCCACCATTTCCACCACAAAGATCCAAAAGGAGGATCTTGAAGATCGGGAGGAGGAGGAATGCCTCTTCCACTCCCAGATGTGGGTAAAGGGTTCCTCACTACAGTTCATTGCCGACAATGAGAGCCAAAAGAACCTAATTTCAGTAGAGGTCGTGAAGCGGCTGGGCTTACTGACCACAACACACCCACAACTGTACACCATTAGGTGGCTTCATCAAGGACGGGACCTCCGCATCAGCCAACAGTGTCGCTTTCCATATAACATCAAGCCCTTCACAGATGAGGTATTATGTGGTGTTACTCCTCTTGATGTTTGTGATGTATTATTAGGCCAACCATACTTGTGGAAGCGACATGTTGTGTATGAGTCAAGGCCTCGCGTTGTTATTGTTACCTTGGGAAATAAGTTGTACAGGATACCGGAGGTAGCATAACCTATCTCCCTCTATTTGGTTACTACAAAATAATGCAGTAAGCTCATTTCCAAAATTGGGAGATTTGTTTTCCTAATGATACGCCCTCAGGGAAAGAAAAATACGGTGGCCATGAACACCAGACAAGGCCTCTCCGTGCGAAAACAACAGATGGACAAGGTCGTGGTGGAGAACGAGGACGTCTTCACATCCCCTGCAAGGGTGCCTCGGCATTGTCAGGTCAAGCACTCCATCGATTTAACCCCAGGTGCGTCGTTTCCCATTGTACCAATCTATTAACGCTATGTTATGGAGAATGACGAAATCAAGAAACTGATTCAGGAGTTGCTATAGAAAGGTCACATCAAATTGAGTTCATCGCCTTGTGGGAGCCCGATCATGTTGTTATAGAAGAAGGATGGGACTTGGAGACTCTATATCGACTATCGAGCGCTGAACAAGATCACTGTCCAGTACCCGATCCCACAGATTGATGACCTTCTGGACCAACTCAAGGGGGAAAAATATTTCAACAAGATCGACTTGAAGTTCAGATATCACCAGGTACTAATTGAACCCTTCGATGTGTGTAAGACTGCCTTTAAAGCCAAGGATGGCCTTTTCGAATGGCTGGTTATGCCTTTCAGGTTGATGAATGCTCCTACAACCTTCATGAGGCTGATGGATGACATTTTGCGGCCATTCACCAACTCATTTGTAGTAGTATACTTGGATGGCATCCTGATCTTCAGCCAGAGTTGGGAGGAAAACATCCACCACATCCGACAAGTTCTCCAAACACTGCGGCAACACAAGCTGTGTGCTAATTTGGAGAAATTCACTTTTGGCATGACCCAGGTTCAGTATCTGGGATACATTATTGATGAACGGGGGGTGCAAGTGGATCCAGCCAAGATCCAAGTCATTCAGGATTGGCCAGCCCCAACCACTCTGATAGAGTTCCACAACTTTCTCGACCTTTCTAATTTCTACTGCAAATTCGTGTTGCGGTTTTCTCATATCACTTGGCCCTTGAGTCAAGTAACCAATGGAGGAGAAAAAGAAAAATTCTTTTGGTTTGAATCTCAATAGAAGGCGTTCAAAAAGTTGAAACATCGCCTCTTCTCTGCACCAGTGCTCACATTACTAGACTTGCAACAACCATTTTAGATCGAGACAGATGCCTTTGATTATGCTATTGGGGCAATCCTTACTCAACAGGGGCTTCCAATGGCATATCATAGTGAGACACTTTCAGACACAGTTCAGAAGTGTCCCACTTATGACAAAGAGATGTATTCCATTGTGCAGGCTGCCGACAATGGAAGCATTACATTTTGGGGAAGGAAATGGTCATCCACAAAGACCATTGACCCTTGTAGTTCATACAGACACAAGGGAAGTTGCAGAATGATCACCATCAGAAGTGGTACACATACTTGCAACAATTCCATTTGAATATCAAGTACAAGAAGGGAAGCACTAATAATGTTGCAGACTGCCTCAGTCGACCATCGATCATGGTGTTAACCATCGTGCTTGACTCTTGTGGGTGTTGGGGCAAAGAAATTGTCTATCATTTAATTTGTGAACCCGGGGGTTTCGTAAACTTGTGAAGCATGCGTGCACTGTATGTGCTAGAAATTGTCTTTCAGTTTATATCAATCTAACTACAAAATAACGAAAACCAATTCATCTAATCTATGAAATCAAATAATGAAAATGAAATTGAACTAACCTGTGAAATCAAAAACAACTAATGCATGCTTAGTTACTCTATCATTCAATTATGAAGTGTTACCTTCTTGAGATGATGTGTAAGAAACTATTTATACTTTAACTTCTAATGTCCTAGAAAAGCAAGTAAAGTGTGTAGAAAATAACTCAATAATTGCATGTATGAAATTTTCAACCATTCAAACTTGAAATATGATTAAATCAATTTCTTAGAATGAGCTTTAGGAATATCAGTTAATGTAATTAAATGAGGATCTTAAAAGAAAATATAAAAGCACGAAAAAGTAAAGCTCAATGATTGCATAGGTTGAACATTCAATCACCCAATTTGAAGTCACCTTCTTGGCCTGATCCTTTATTCAATTATACAATGAATTGATAGTTTGATCTAAGAAAGTAAATAAAAGAACATGAAAGGAAACTAAATAACTATGAGCCCTTGCCTCAAACTTAATCCAATTAGAAAATACATAAATCTTCCCTATTGAAATGTTTTTAGAAAAGCAAAGATTACATAGTCATTCTAAAACTAATACTAAGAAAGCAAATGAACTTTAATCTATAAAAACAATTAAATCTCACAATCATTAGATGACCATTCCAATGGTGTATGAGGATGGTGAGTGAAGAAGCTCCATATGCAAGCAAAACTAAATATTCAAATCTCCAAGTATAAGCTTCAAATTCTCTACTAAAAACATGAGCATTTCGCCAACTTTACACGTCTTTCAAAGGAGAAGGCTCTCCTATTTATAAGAAAACATAAGAAGCTACCCTATTTAATGAACATTCACTAAAATATCATATAGTTATAACCAAATAGCTCATAATGAGACACATATCCCCTAGGTGTCTTATAGATTTCTAATCCAAATAAGAAATGATGAGACACCTCATAGAGTTATAATCCAAATAGGACACATATCCTTCTTTGACCTTTATCCAAATCTCCTTTGAAGGGAATTCGAATTTGAGCATTGTAGGCCACATAAAGGTGCCTTGGAAGCTTCTAAGTGACCTACACATGTCATGAAACTCAAGCCACATATATAGATACATGAAACCATGTTAATTTCCTAGTTTTTAATCATAAATTCACCTTAAACACATAAAATAAATAACTTTGGTAAATAAGGATCCTAACCCATATATTTATTAAAATGGTGGCTAAAAAGGTTACATGGTTATGGAGTTGTGACATGTGAGTGAAATGGTGGCCATAAAGGTGAAAGTGGATGTCATTTTGAAATAATTTTGGAGGCCCAACATACCCCCCAACTAGAGTAATTGTATGTCCTCATGCAAATATTGCATTAATTCCTTTGATTTGCTCGCAACGTCTTTGCTTTTGAATGAGTTTGGCTTATATCATATGTCCTTAAACTTTGCATTTGACAATTTTATTTATTTTTGCAAAGTATTCCTTGTCATACATTGAATTGCAACATGTTTGGTTGGTTCTTGTGTTTCAACCAAATCCTAATTGGTATTGGTTTTTGTGTTTCAATACCTTGTTTCTTTTTGTTGCAGCAAGATCCATTGAACATATTTAAGAATGCATCTTTAAAATCAGCCATATAGTGTGCTCTTAATTTAGACATTATTTGCAAATCATATAACTTTTTGAACTATAATGCAATCATAATTGATTAGGACAAATATGTTAGGATGAAATGAAAATGTGTGATGGTGTATGATATATGAATATGAAATGATGTCCCTTCCCCCCAACTAAAGATATGACAATGTGAAAGAGGAAGTGAGGAATTTCCCAAAGTTACAATTTTAGTATTTTAAGGAATTGCATGACTAAAAATTAGAAAACCACATACCTTCACTTACCTTCAATGTGCATGAGTTATGGAAATTGAAGAGTGTGGCTGCTTCTGGATCATGGAATGAAATGTAGAATTCATCTGCTTCTTGGTTGCATAAATGGTGGATGAGGTTGTGAAGTGGATTCTTTATTTCTGCTGCTAAATCTGTTGTATCTGTTGCAAAATGCTGAAATGATATAGTCTTCAATCGCTATAAAACCGATGGTCTAACTCTAGTCTATCGAATAAATGTGTCGGTGTCGAGCATGAAGAGAGGTCATTGGATTACCGACCATTGATGAATGTTGTTAACCAATGCGAGGCAAACTTGCCATTAATGTCAACGAGTGCCAAGGTACCTAAGTACATCTTCCGAAGAGCGAATAAATGAGCCGATGTCGAGCCACTTGCAAGATCCAACGATCAAGGGACATTGATGTATTCCCATGATTGCTGGCAAGAGAGAGCCTATCATTAAGGGATACAAGCCCCAAGGTACCATTGAGGACTCTAGCCTTGGACCTAAATAATGTGTCAATCTCGATAGGCCAAGGCTTGTTAGAAGGAAGGCCTTACGGAATCCTCCATCATCTAACGTGAGCATGAAACAATGATTTTGAAGGACTATGAATGGAAAATTTTGCAGTGGATCAAGGTTTATTTAACGGAAAGGAAAATGACAAGTGAATGGAAAGAAAACGAACAAATCAACATGTAAGTGAGCTGAATGTCTTTATGAAAATGGGTTATGAGTTAGTGAAAGCAAGGCAAGAAAATATAGTTTCTATGAAAGAAATGAGCAGTGAAGGAAAAGGAGATGATAATTTTATTGACTGACTAAGTGAAATGCAATGTGACTGCAAAGGAAATGAGATGAAGGTTTTATTGACTGAAGGAGTATGGATGCAATGGAAACACTGGCATCTGAAAGGCTTGCAATTACTGGATCTGATATGCATTAGCATGTGCTCATGCATTGATGTTTCATCTCTGTTGCTGCTCTGATCATTTTCTTGTGAAATAAATGTGGTCTTTGAGAGACACTATTTGCTTATGGTCATATGTTCTTCCTCCTGGAACCTGCAAAAAATAGTACTTCTTCTCCAATGGATTGTAAGGTTATCAAAATAGACATGTGATCAATTTCTCTGTTAATGACATTTACATAAAAAAAATAAGAATCAGTACTATTAAACAAGTTCATGAAACAAAACCAAAAGAGTTTATACCTATGTCGAAAGTAGTGTCTCAAGTTACCTGTTGTTTATTTTCCGCAATTTCTTTATTCTTTATTGTTTCAAAATCTAATAATAGCTTCCTCATTTTGTATATATCATTGAGATATTTCCAACGACGCTTGAATTATTGAATTCCAATGTTGTATGAGAAAGTTAGACTGTTTTGAAATTTTTATGAAACAATGAAAATTATCATGTAAAATGTGGCATGGGGACATGATGCTTCAGTGAAAGATGATGTAAGCAGATGAAATGGCATGTTGATTATGAATTTCTGGTTAGAATGCATTGTTTGACAAATAAGTCATTGAGTTAAATGCATAGTTGCAGAATTGTCGATTAGCTGCAGAATCACTGTACAACTGCGGAATTGTCGATTAGCTACAGAATCATTGTTCAACTGCAAAATGTGCACAGTTTCTGTAGCTAAAATCCTAAACAATAAAGGTAGCATGTTGAGATGTGGTCTCGGCTGCTTCCAAGGAAGCCAGATAACTCCATATGAGGATATTATAACCCTGAAATGGAACCTGGGTAAGACAAAAACGTCACCCATGGAATCAAACCAAAACGGAAAAGCCCCGTAGTAAGAAATCAAAGAAATGAACTAAAAATTTTAGCACGAAGATAAAGATGTAAACTGGAAATCGAAAAGGTGAAAACACAAAGATACATTGAGCCAGCACAAGTTCCACAACCTTCTCAAAGATCCGAATCGAATCCAGACTATTCAACCATCGTCAAGTAGCTTCCTCAGCGCAATCTCATGGTAAATCCCCAAACCTCCTTTGTAGCTCATTTTTACACGTTTTTCTTATGTGGCAGAAAATCCATGGATATCAATGATATACAATCACAATCTTGAGTTCTTCAAACAACTATAGCATCCAAAATTGGATTTGCATGGCCGCAACTTTTATCTGTGCATTAAATTCTAAATCCGTTTTTTTATCACACAATCAGTGAAAGAATGTCTCGAAGAATCTCTGATTTCTCTCAAACAATTGTGAAATTGAGGAAATCATTTCTGGGTTATTTAACTCGGTTTATCCTGAGAAAAAACCATGTCTCTGTTTTCCTAAATTCATTTTCATTTGGCCAAAAATCGCATTTAAAAATTGACATTTTTAAGTTGTTATGCATTTCTGGCAAATGCTTAGGTAACTGCTGGCCTTGAAATTAAATAATGGTTGTTGCTTCTCCTGCCAATCTCACGCTGCTTCGAAGCACAAAGCTCTGCTGCCTCTGTTGGAAAGCAATACATTCAGGAGTTGGGAGATCTTAGGTTGAAAATTCAAGCTTCAACATATGCGAGCATCAATTCATTTAGAAGAATCTTGATTTTCACATTATTTTTTTGACAGAGATAGATAAAAAGAGCAAGGTACTAGAAGAACATGAGAAGCAGCCTTATGAAAAAGGTTTGCTGAGTTGAATGAAGATCTTAAAACAGGAGAGAATTTTCAGTGTTCAACAATTCAAAAGACATGGAAAAAGGAGGTATTCGTGGGCGTACACCATAACATTTGAGATCTTCGCATATCACATTTCAAGGATAAAAAATCTGGGGCTACTGATCCTACCTAGAAAACTCTTACCAACTATTTATCCTCACGAAATATTACTCAACAGATTGGAAGTTCTAAAATTTATTTAAATGCTGATAGGGAGGTGAGCCTCTTACAATTGCATCTGATCAATTCGAACATCCAAGCATAAATGAGGGTAGGACTCTGAAAGCTAGCTCCAATTCTTTGCATAAGTCTGGCACAACCGAGTGTTCCTTGAAGAATTCGAGGCCAAATGTTGAAAGGGATTGCATTGAAGATATTAATAAATCTCTTGGAAGTTAATGGCACAGCGGTAACAACCATGACAGTGACTGCAAATCGCCAACAAATATTTCCCTCTCCTATTTTGTAGCCTCTTCAAGCAATATTTTTTATTATGATGTATTTTTGAATTTTGGATTCCAAGCTAACAATTTTTTTTCTTTACAGGTTGCATTAGAGCTAGTTATCAATTTGTCAATTCTCTTAAAAAAATTGATCATTTTTATTTAAAATTCTACATTTCCCTTATTCAGAAACATGAAGAATTTTTTTATGTTATTTTTTTTTATTGAAAACCTAACATGAAATTTTTTTTTTTGAAAATATTTTTGTGAAGTTAATGAAGAAATGCAAGAAAATAAATAAAATTCTAGAAGATTTTAAAGTCTAAAAACTTAAAAAAAATGCAATCAAGAACTCTAAAAAAAATGCAATCAAGCTTGATTTTATTTCCTAGTTTATCCTACTTGAAATATTTTTTTTTTTTTTTTAAAGTATATGAATGTTCCAATGGAGCCATTTATGGATTAAAATTTCTAAAATGTTCATATCCAAATTTGCGAAATGTACCTGATTGTGTATGAGGACATGAAAACTCGTTTTAAGCTTTAGATTTGCCGCAAGGATCTCTTGAAGAATTAATGAATATTGTGGCGTAACTGCTTCTTGATACCATTCTTCAATGTAGTCTTTGGGCTGTATTCTAGATCCTTTGTCCATAAATGGTTAGCAAAAACAAAACAAATAAAATACAGTCTAAACTAGAAGTTAGTTCCTATGCACACTTCCTCGGCAATGGCACCAAAATGTTGGGGCAAAGTGATTTCCTATCATTTAATTAGTCAACCCGGGGGTTTCGTAAACTTGTGAAACATGCGTGCACTGTATGTGCTAGAAATTGTCTTTCAGTTTAGATCAATCTAACTACAAAATAACGAAAACCAATTCATCTAATCTATGAAATCAAATAATGAAAATGAAATTGAACTAACCTGTGAAATCAAAAACAACTAATGCATGCTTAGTTACTCCAGCATTCAATTATGAAGTGTTACCTTCTTGAGATGATGTGTAAGCAAATATTTATACTTTAACTTCTAATGTCCTAGAAAAGCAAGTAAAGTGTACAGGAAAAAAACTCAGTAATTGCATGTATCAAATATTCAACCATTCAATATTGAAATATGATTAAATCAATTTCTTAGAATGATCTTTAGGAATATCAGTTAATGCAATTAAATGAGGATCTTAAAAGCAAATATAAAAGCATGAAAAAGTAAATCTCAATGAGTGCATAGGTTGAACATTCAATCACCCAATTTGAAGTCACCTTCTTGGCCTGATCCTTTATTCAATTACACAATGAATTGATAGTTTGATCTAAGAAAGTAAATAACAGAACATGAAAGGAAACTAAATAACTATGAGCCCTTGCCTCAAACTTAATCCAATTAGAAAATACATAAATCTTCCCTATTGAAATGTTTTTAGAAAAGCAAAGATTACACAATCGTTCTAAAACTAAAACTAAGAAAGAAAATGAACTTAATCTATAAAAGCAATTAAATCTCACAATCATTAGATGGCCATTCCAATGGTGTATGAGGATGGCGAGTGAAGAAGCTCCATATGCAAGCAAAACTAAATCTTCAAATCTCCAAGTATAAGCTCAAAATTCTCTATTAAAAACATGAGAATTTCTCCAACTTTACACATGCTTTTCAAAGGAGAAGGCTCTCCTATTTATACAAAAACATAAGAAGCTACCCTATTTAATGAAGATCCACTAAAATCTCATATAGTTACAACCAAATAGCTCATAATGAGACACATATTCTAATCCCAATAAGAAATGATGAGACACCTCATAGAGTTACAATCCAAATAGGACATATATCCTTCTTTGACCTTTATCCAAATCTCCTTTGAAGGGAATTCAAATTTGAGCATTGGAGGCCACATAAGGGTGCCTTGGAAAGCTTCCAAATGACCTACACATGTCATGAAACTCAAGCCACATTTATAGATACATGAAACCATGTTAATTTCCTAGTTTTTAATCATAAATTCACTTTAAACACATAAAATAAATAACTTTGGTAAATAAGGATCCTAACCCATATATTTATGAAAATGGTGGCTAATGAAAGGTTATATGGTTATGGAGTTGAAACATGTGAGTGAAATGGTGGCGATAAAAGTGAAAGTGGATGTCATTTTGAAGACATTTTGGAGGCCCAATAGTGGGCATAAGACTTCTGATTGGAAAATTCTCTGCAAAAGTGACTCAGAACTCGACAACACATACTAGAAGCTCTTGGAGGGTCGGTAAGTTCCAAATTTTCACCTCTAGGATGCACTTTTATGCCACCAACGACACATTTGTGTTCCTTCAAACGAGTGTGCTAAGATGATTTAGGAAGCACCTTACAGTCGGGTCGCTGGGCATTTCGGGGTTGAGAAAACAATGGTAATACTGCAGAAGTATTTCTATTGGACGAATCTTCGACAGGATGTCGGGAAGTACATTAGATCTTGCACTGCTTGCGCCATTTCCAAACCAACCATCAAGAAGAAAGACCTATATACTCCACTGTCTACACCTAGTCGAACTTGGGAATCCATCTCCATGGATTACATGTTGGGTCTTCCTTCTACTAAGCATGGAAACAATTGTGTTTTTGTGGTCATCGACAGATTCTCGAAGATGGCCATTATGGCGACCTGCAAGAAGAATAGCATAGTAGAAGTCACTGCTAAACTCTTCTTTGAACAAGTATGAGTACACTTTGGGATCCCATAATCCATCATCTCAGATTGGGTAGCAGGTTCCTCAATACATTTTGGTCCAGTCTCTAGTCAATGCTGGACACCAAGCTCACTATGTCCACAACTTTCCATCCCCAAACTGATGGCCAGATAAAGGTCGTCAACAAGATGATCGTACAAATTTTGGTTATGTACAACTCAAAGCATCCACGCACATGGGATGAGAGCCTCCCCTATGTCCAGCACAGTGACAACCGGGCTCTCCACAGCTCGACTGACCACAACCCCTTCCGGGTGGGCTTGGGATTCCAGCCACTATGTCCCATTAATGTGGCCATACCATTTGTAGCTACTCAGGTAGATTTGGCTCATGTCCAGTCTGAAGCCAACAAGGAAAACAACTTCATTGAGCACATTTAGCACATCTGCCAACAGGTGCATGACATATTGGAAAGAGCCAATGCTAAGTACAAGAAGCAACATGATCAACATCAGGTGCCACATAAGTTCCAGGTGGGCGACAAAGTTTGGTTACATTTGTAGAAGGAGCACCTTGCTAGGCCCCACCGTAAGCTTCACCTACTCTGATATGGGCCATAAACCATCACCAAGGCAGTATGGAACAATGCCTTCAAGCTCAGTATTCCACCATTCCTTGGTTTGCACCAGTTTTAAATGTGGACCGCCTTTGGCCCTACTTTCCACTATTGTTGGACACATCTAACATTATAGAACAACTCACACCAACAGAGTTAAATCCATACTACATGGAACAAGCCACAACTAATCGAATCATGGACACATAGATCAAGAAAACCCCACAACAAAGGATCCAACTATATCGAGTTTTCAAAGAAGGCTAACTCCTTCACTAGGGCAAGTGACTCACTAGAGACCAAGTTCAGCAGAAGTTTCCTCATCTCATGGAGGAACTCAACGCAATGGGGACCATTGCTTCCAAAGGGGGGAGGAATGATCCAGGTGGATATTGGTGGCCCCCCGCCTATTCCACTTGGACCCCCACCATTTTTTATTTCATTTTTTCAGTTTCCTTAATTGTAGCATAAGTTACTATTTTTGGCAGTTTTTCGAGTCCTAAACTTCCGAAGCCATTTTGAGGCCCTAAACGATGTTTTTGGGGAAAACCATCAGGGCGAATATCCAATTTTTTGTTAGTATTTTTTGTCATCAGTTGTATTCCTCTGATGGATCTTTCTAACGAGGTATCATGTGCGTCAAACGAAGATCGTATGTGAAAGTTATGACCCTGGGAAGTTGATGTACCACCTTACCCCAATGGGGCCGATAATTTGGTGTTTCATCTCCTAGGGTTAGATTTTTGGATGTTTAGGATTTTCAATTGTTTCTCAATAATAAAGAGGCCTTCAAGCCTCATTGTAACATAGTTCAGAGGCATGTATCCGCCACATCTCTTCTCAGAGATAAGCTACCATCGTCCGAACTAGTCTTGTTGCCATTCTGTTTGTAAGCATATTTCAGTATCTAATATTAATGAAATAAAGTGTTATTTCTACTGCATCTCTATAATTATGGTTATATTTTTAATTTGCTACGTTCCTGTTTAAATTCAAATCAAAACTGTTCATTTCGACTTTGCACGTTGCAATGAACTTCTATGCACCTACAAGAAATAATCATCTACATACAACACCATAATAAGAAAATCAATCCCAACAAATATATAATATAACTATGTTTTTCTTCACTTTTATTGAAGTCAATACTCTGCAAATATCCATATATCCTAGAATACCAAGATCTTAGTGCTTGCTTGAGTCCATACAAGGCTTTTTTAAGCCTACAAACATGGGACTCCTTCCCATTTACCTATAATCCTTGAGGTTACTCTATGTATACTTCTTCTTTAATGATCCCTTTAAGGAAAGTTGAACTAAAATCCATCTAATATATACTCCATGGCATAAATGAAATTAAGGACATGGCTTGTCATGGAAGTGTACTTGGTAATTGGAGCAAATGTCTCCTCATAGTCCACTCCCTATTTCCAGAAGAACCCTCTTGCCACAAATCGCACCTTAAACTTCTTATTATGACCATTTGTGCATGCTAAATCTTATAGACACACACATAACTCACTCCACAATGGTAACTTTCCATATTTGTTGGTCTTTTTCCTCGTAATAACTAGAAAACATGGAATATATGATGTTTCTCATCAATTCCATGTAGCTTGGAAACTTGTTCACATGTCTTCTTTCCCTCAACATGCTTTCTTGACAAAGGTGGAAGGGGCTATTATCTCCTCCTTTTCACTTCAAGGTTGTTGTATGGCTCTTGAATTCATTGGCAACACTGGATCAACTAGCTTCAAAGCTTCTTGGTCCTCATACTCTATCACTAGATTATTCTCATGTTACTTCCTGGATGCAAAGTATTCCTCAAACATTACATGCTTGCTACTATCTTCCTTTGCTTTAGAATGTAGACTTGATAGGCCTATGAAGTTTCACTATAACCCACAAATAAACCATTCACGTTGGAGGGCTCCAACATAGTCCTCATATGTACTGGAGCATGGATATAAATTGGCTAGCCAAAGATGTGGAAATGGCTCATCTATGGCATCACACCAATGAATTTCTCCTCTAGAGTCTTGTTCTCCAAGATCTAGTCAGACACTAGTTTTGGATGTAGAATATTACATTTCATTCCTTCTCCCAAAGAAACATTGACAAGTCTTGGTCATGAATCATGGCCTTAGCAGGCCATATGATGGATCAATTATTTCACTCTACAACTCCATTCTATTATGGGATGTACAAAATAGTCAATTACATCTTGATTCCCACCTCCTTGCAAAAATATTCAAACTCCTTGGAGGCATACTTACATCCATTATTCAATCTCAAGTGTTTGATTTCTTCCCTATCTAGTTCTCAACTAACACTTTGAACTCTTGAAACCTACAAAATATCTAGTCCTTGGTCTTTAGGAAGTAGATCCAAGTCTGCGTGTAAGAGAATTAGATGCAATTGTATTTACCTCTATTGTGCATATAGATTGTGTTTATGGACCTATATATTTAGGGTTAGGTTTTTTATCATAAATGTTTGATTCAATTTGTAGGTGGAAAGTAGTGTCGGGGTAAATTTGAGTTTGTTAAGCATATCGAAATTCCATTTGTTTCAAAAATTTTCTAGCTAGCAACCAATCTATGAGATATGATAGGAAATATGTACTTTGAGATGAATGATGTTGGAATGAACTTAGGACATATAGTAAGGAATTTATACATTTTTAGAACGTTAAGGGAGTTTTCATTTAAGCCATACTAAGCGGATCACATAGTAATGAATTCTAGGAAGAAAATTGTTATGTACATATGGGCCAAAGATTCAATGTTAATTCTCTCCTTAATTGTGATCATTGGTGGTTGATGTCACTTTCCTAGACTTTTGAAATAATTTTTCCTTCTAGAACATTGTGACCAATTCTAAGAAAAGATTTTGACTTTCCATTCTTTTATTGATCAATAAAAAACATGTTTTTAGGGATTATTGGCTAATCCATTGGTGTCCTCATCGCTTCATTATTATTGAAAAAGAATATTTAGGTTTCCTTCATCATAATCCTCTTTTTATTAATGGGACCCACAAATTTCGGAGTTAAGTTACTACCTTTTGAATAATCAATTGAATTATTACCACTTGTTCATTGCAATGACCATCTCTAGCCTTTGCGATTTCTCAGCCATTTCTCATACAATAACATTGTTTTATACCCCTCTAAGTTTTTCAACTCATCAGGGTCGACCACTATTGCGAACCATGTTTATGAACTTTTGCCACTTCTCTTACCACTTCTATTCTAACAAATCACAATTCTCTATATTATAATTTTCTCTATACTGTGAATATATACTAGTTTTTTGTCGACTAGGTCTTGGATAGACGATGATCGGGTGCTTTGTTAAGGCCCTACTTGATGTGAAGTCATTGGTTCAATTGCCCACCCTGATTGGGGTGATATATTGGACATGATGAAGATGTAGTCCCACAAAGCTTAAAAAAAGAAAAGAATATATTGTAGTTTTTGTTAGTTGTAGAAACTTTACATAATGGCTCAAGTCTCCAAAATTTTAGTAATCAAAGTGAGGTTTACATAATGATCATCACCACAGTAAGGAGCATGTGCTTCACATCCAACAAATAATGGCTATGGTAAGTTCTCCATATTTATATCCTAAAGAGATTGTCACTCATGAGTGTTGTGATTAGGTGATACATAAATTATACATCATGTTGATTTTGTGGTTTTTGTATAATGTTACATTAGTGAACATGCTTGTGTTGCATGTTTATCATAAGTCTCATAATTTTTTTATTCAAATAAATTTGGTGTAGAGATCCTTTGAATAGATTTTACTAATGAATAACTAGCCAAATATGAACACTCAAGTCTTCTAGTGCCTTCTTGTATTGCATTTACTGCACTCCCTCCTCTGCAACAATTAAATATCCCAAATTATATATTGCATCATCTCTTCAGCAAAACTAACAATTAACTAAGGTGTCGACATATCAAGTCTCCATTTCTTCTCAAAGTACAATTCCATAAATAAAGAATATTTGCAGTCCACTAACATTTGTTAGATTAAGGTTTAGCTTATTAGAGAATGAAAATCACTAATACATCATTTGACTTGTTGCAAGTTATATATTTCAAAGTTGAGTTTATGTAGAACATCTTTAAATATTTGTTCAATATTTGCAGCTTTATTTTACATTTTTCTCATTGATCTCTTTCAATTATGTTATATGTTATTTTTCCAATGTGAGATATAAAAAAAATCTATTATGAATTCTCTTTTAACTTCCTAAAGTGTACGAGTTGCACCGACCATTGCATGCCTCTATTTACATTTCATGTATTATCCTATTCCTTAGTATCTCATTGTTGTACTAAATTTATCCATCTATTTATGTTCATCTCCAATTACATTTCATGAATTATCCCATTCCTTAGTATCTCATTGGTGTACTAAATGTATCCATCTATTTATGTTTATCTCCAATTGCAAGAGCTTCCTAAATCATTTCAAAAGTGAATGTATGCTTATCTCCATACACCATCCTATAACATAGTGGTAAGGAAACCATCGTGTCATAAATTACAAACGACATGGTTGTTGTTTTTCCTTATTGATTCATGATTAGCGTCGAATGCTTACAAAAAATTTATTAGCTACTCAATATTGAACTTTATTGTTCTCTGAATCTATATCTTCTAAGAAACCTACTATCTTGTTGCAACTCCACATGTTCTTTCCAATCTAGAAGTTATCCTTTCACTTGTCTCTTTCATATTGCCAAAAACTAGCAAGTCCAAGAAAATAGTAGGAGACATGGATTCACCATCACTTGTGGGGAATCTATATTTTCATTTTGGTAGTTTTCATTTCTCATCATATATGTGTCCAAATGAAGGTTTGGTTAAGTTTTGTTAGGTGTATTTTGGGGTCATTATATTTTATATCTTGTAATTGCAAGAAAGACTAGTAATCATTCACAACTATGTGAGCTTGTCAATGTTGTCAATACCATAAATGTTCTCATTGTATTTTGTATAAATATCACCATTTACCCATATACATTGCGTAGGTAAGATAGAAAGGGGTGAATATGTATGTAACACCACTGAGGGACCTAAAAAGCCTACAAAATTACAAATGGTGCAACAACTTTACTTCAACACTTATTCTTTCCAATATCATAGCTTGACCAACTAACTTATTTTCATGTATGAATTCCATTTCGTTGCTTTAGTATTTGACCTCTCTCTAAGTGATTCTTCAAAACCCTTCTCCTTAATGCTAATCCCTTATCTATGTCTCGCTTCACATAGCTACCTATTGTTCCCTTTATATTGTTCTTTTCTTGAATGTGACAAAAAAAATTCATGTCACAAAACCATCTTGCCTCAAACCCCTACTATTGCTACTTCGATATTGTTTACCTTCCCCCTTGAGAAAATTTTTATTCACTGATGATACATACTAAACAACTGTTGAAAATGGAAATAAGAAATGCTAAAAATATAAGTGCTAAAAATAGCAGTTTGGGTACCAGTGCTGGATTGAGAAACAGGGAATGAAAAATGGAAGTGCTAAAAATAGCATTCTATTTTTAGCAGTTCAAGAAGGATTCCTATTTTGGTCAGCGCCTGGACTAAACATAGGAAGTAAAATTCGAATTTGATATTAACAACAGTTTGTAAATTAATTAATTAATTCATCTTGAGTTAATTAGTTAAGGAAAAACAAACTTGAAGTCTATGTGAGGACATGCAACAGTTTACCTATTAATTGAGGAATTTATCCATCAGTTAATGAGATAAGGATGAGTTCTAATTTGAGTAGTAATTAGTTGGCTCAGTTAACTGAGTCAAGTCCAGTTATATTTTATTTAAACATTTTGTTTAAATTAAGTAATTTCAGTTAGTTAATGCATGCTAGCATATAACTGTTGCACTTCAGATAACTGAAGATTCTCTCATGAATAACTCATGTGTGTCAGTTCAGATAGAGACCCAGTTTAGATCAGAGAAGGGATAGTGTACTATTAGTTGGATGAATATTTTTCCTATAAAGGAAGCTCATCCATGAGAAGGATTTATCTCCTTCAGGATTGCGTAGTTGGATCAGAGGTTGGTGAGTGTGTGAAGAGGCCAATTCTCACAAGTGGCTACACTGGACCCCAATCAGAATTGTGCAAAGAAATAGGAGGCTTGGAGGGCAAACCAGAGGTTAGATAGATTCCTTTGACTGTCTATGAGCAGCAGAGGTATTGCAGAGAGAGCAGGATAGATTTTGAGTTGATTCTTTTTGTAATACTGGCTATATTTCCACTTGTATGAAAATACAGAGTTGGGTTTTAGGCTGAGGCTTTCCCGGGTAAATTCTTCTGTGTGATTGATTTTTCCATATCAGTTATATGTGTTCTTATTGATGTTGCTCATGTTTGATTAAGCTTCCACTAAATTGGTTGTAGAAGTAGATCAAGTATTTTGCTTTAGTATATTTCATTATCAGGTGATCTACAGGTGGGAATTTCTACATGTTATCAGAGCACAGGTGATCAAGGAAGAACAATATACAAGAAGGAAGAAGTTGAAGTTTGTGATTCCTGAATATAGAAATCAAGTTCTTATCACATCTCTATTTCACCTATGGCGTTCTATGGTTTGAGACTCGAATATGCCCTTGATGGTAGTTCGAATTATATAGCCTGGAAGGATCACATGGAAGCAGTACTAGAGTATAACGGTCTAAAGGAATCCATTGATCAAGAAGCCCTCAAGCCAACTAGTGTTGTTGAGTTGGCTGAATGGAAGAAATGTGTGGCTAGAGCAAGGAGAATCCTTCTGGAGGGAGTTCGAGATCACATAGTCTCAAGTCTCCATGGGAAGGAGACACTGTTTTCAATGTGAAAAACATTGAAAGATCTATATCAGAATAGCAGTGATCAGAGGAAGCTGGCACTGAAGGACAAACTTCGAAAGATCAAGTGTGAAAAGGGCGACACGATCTCTATGTATCTGAACAAGCTCACCACATGCAGGGATGAGATTGGAAGTATAGGGATCGTGACAACTGATGATGACATGGTGAGTCTTGCACTCCTCGATCTTCCTAAGAGTTGGCATAGCTACCAGGACTCAGTTAATGGAAGAGAGAAACTGCCAGATTGGGAACGACTTTAGTCGAATTTGATGCAGGAAGAGATAAGAAGAAGCACCAGAGATGGTTCTTCATTCGTGGAGGATGCAGAAAACTATGCCTTAGCGAGTAAGGCGAAGAAGGGGAAGGAGAAGGTTTCTCATTCCGAATCCAATTCTTCCCATGGTGGAAAGAAGTTTGAAAAATCGAAAGTGCGATGCTTTCATTTTCATGAGGTGGGCCATTTTGCTACAAATTGTCCATAGAGGAAATCCAAGAAGGGATCCGGGGAAGGATATGAAGGTGAGGCACTTGCTTCACAGTTCGAGTTGGATTTCACACTCTTCACATGCATGGTTTCATCCATGGTGGGAAGTGGTTGGTTTCTTGACAGTGGAGCTTCTTTCCACATGAATGGCGACAAGAGTTAGTTCAGTATTTTGGAGGAGAAAGATCTCCAGATACTCATAGCAATGGCTAATGATGAAAAGTACAATGTCTCAGGTGTAGGCACGGTTATTTCTTAGAGGGAGCATAGAGCTTGCCTTACCTTGACCGATGTCAAGTATGTACTAGGACTGAAGAGAAACTTGGTGTCGATCATGATGCTGGAAGACAGAGGCTATGATGTAGTCTTCAGTAAGGGAAAGGTTTTCCTTAGACACATCATCACTAGAAAGGTGAAGCAGACCAGTTCACGAGTCAAGAACCTGTATGCTCTTGAGGTTCAAGATGCATGCAAAGCCTTAAGTAGCAAGGCAACTGATGGAGACTTGGTGGTTGGGAGGGAGAGTACATTACTTCTCAACATGTAGCACCAGAAGAAGTCTCAGATGATTGTGGAGGAGCCAAAATTGGTGCAGCAACTTCAGGAGGTTGTGGATCAACCACAACAGGGGAAGCTGGGAGGAGATCAAGTAGAGACATCTACTCATGCAGAGACCTCTAGTAGGGGGAACTTGGAGCCAGGTGGGAAGAGGGATCACATGCATCCATACCTCCAGGTAGGAGGTGGGGCGATGTGGAGTGATTGTCCCAAGGAGGAGGGGCAAGATCCTTGAGGTACCCGACCTCTTTGATTCAACTTTGCTATAGGAGCCCCGATGAGGAGTAGCAGAACTGACTGATTGGGTAGAGACAAATGTGGATGGAGCGGCAGAGAGAGCTACAGTGCAGGAGTCCCAGGACTATGTAGAGCTAGCAGGCTACATCGATGCGAGAGGCACAGGAGTGTTGCACCAGTGCAGGATGGCATAGAGAGGTGTGCAACGGTGCGAGATGCATGGAGTGTTGCAACAGCTCAGAGGTCAGAGAGGGAGCACTTGTCAGTAGCAGGTAGAGCTTGAACTTCTAGCCCAACAGAGAGGTCAGTGGGGAGTTTTTTTGTTCTGAGAGTTGTTGGAGCAACCACACTTGGTAGATGTGCTGCATGTAGAACCTTCCAAAGGTACAGGATCAGGTTCGAGTTGAAGCCTTTCTTGTTGAGAGGAAGTGTTGAAAATGGCAACAAGAAATGCTAAAAATAGACGTGCTAAAAATAACAGTTTGGGTACCAGTGCTAGATTGAGCAACAGGGAATGAAAAATGGAAGTGCTAAAAACAACATTCTATTTTTAGCAGTTCAGGATGGATTCCTATTTTAGTCAGTCCTTGGACTAAACATAGGAAGTAAAATTCGAATTTGATATTAACAGCAGTTCGTAAATTATTTAATTAATTCATCTTGAGTTAATTAGTTAAGGAAAAACAAACTTGAAGTCTATGCGAGGACATGCAATAGTTTATCTATTAATTGAGGAATTTATCCATCAGTTAAAGAGATAAGGATGAGTTCTAATTTGAGTAGTAATTAGTTGGCTCTGTTAACTGAGTCAAGTCCATTTATATTTGATTTAAACAGTTTGTTTAAATTAAGTAAGTTCAGTTAGTTAATGCATGCTAGCATATAACTGCTGCACTTTAGATAACTGAAGATTCTCTCATGAATAAATTATGCATGTCAGTTCAGACAGAGACCTAGTTGAGATCAGAGAAGGGACAATGTACTATCAATTGGATGAATATTTTTCCTATAAAGGAAGCTCATCCATGAGAAGGATTTATCTCCTTCGGGACTGCATAGTTGGATCAAAGGTTGGTGAATGTGTGAAGAGGCCAATTCACACAAGTGGCTACATTGGACCCCAATCAGAATTGCGCAAAGAAATAGGAAGCTTGGAGGGCAGAACAGAGGTTAGATAGAGGCCTTTGACTGTCTATGAGCAGCAGAGGTATTGCAGAGAGAATAGGATAGCTTTTGAGCTGATTCTTTTTGTAATACTGGCTATATTTCCACTTGTATGATAATACAGAGTTGGGGTTTTAAGCTGAGGCTTTCCCGGGTAAATTATTTTGTGTTATGTGTGATTGATTTCTCCATATCAGTTATATGTGTTCTTATTGATATTGCTCATGTTCGATTAAGTTTCCACTAAATTGGTTATAGAAGTAGATCAAGTATTTTGCTTTAGTATATTGCATTATCAGGTGATCTACAGGTGGGAATTTCTACAACAACTATCACTCAAACTATCGCTACAATGATGAAATTCACCTTGATATTCATAAAACCCACTACTTATTCCATCAAATCATCTAATAAACCAATTATAACTAGTTTTTTGGTTGTTACAAAAATGACATTTAACATTGATAAATTAATGTTAGACTGAAGTTTGTAATGTCAATCATACAATACTAACATCGATTAATCACTATCTATAACATGTTCATCTAGTAAAAATATCAATAGTATAGTGTATAACATCTACTAACCAATATTTGTAATAATAATGATGTACGCTGAAATGTTGATTTCTCTCAATGGACATGTGGCATGTGTTGATGTGTCACATGTTGACATGGCACACGTTCATGTGGAAACCATTGACATTGTACATGATGATGTCACACATATACCAATGTGGCAAAGGGTTGAGATAGAATTTGGGGTTAATGTGATTAATCAATGTTTTTAAGGTGAATTAATCAATATTTGGCCCATAACATGTGTAACTTGCAACATTGGGATTATCAACAATTAGTTGACATTGGTAATATTGATTAATTAATGAACTTAGAATAACATTAATTTCATTGTAAACAAAGTTATGCATTTTTGTAAAATATCCTAATTTGGTATTTATAACAATGCTTCAACATCAATTTAATATTATAATTTGACCCAAAATGTACTATTAATATGATGGGCAAGGACTACACCATGGATTCATATCTTGAACATATCACAAAGCATGCTCAAACATAGGGTCAATGTCCTTTAAATTCCTTATTAGCATATTTGGACTATCAGTTATAGATCCATAAGTAAAGAAGAAACTGGAGTAGACCTGAAGTCCTTTATTGAATCTCAATATGTTTATTAAAAAATTAAAACATTATAAGAGCTTGGAAGAGACACTAGTTTCAATGTAGGCATCTAGGAATATTACTGAGGCTATAATGTTTATGATATAAAACTTTATGAGATCTGTATAAAGAATAGATAAAGAAATTTTTTGATTAAGATCAATGAGTCTAATATCCTTATTGAGCATCTTCATTTTTCACTTTCACTCTCAAACCCTACAAAGTTGGATGTTGGAGCCTAAATCCCTAATGGATAGATTTGATTATTATAATAATTATATTGAATCCTCCATAGTTTACTTAAGAATCCCATTCAAACATGAGAAATGTTACTCCAAGCATTCAACAATATAAAGAATAGTCTTAGGGATATTGAGCTTGGGACAAGGCACATTAAAAAGGAGCTTTGGGGACATTCTCAAAAAATTTGGAAAAATATATATTATCATGCATATGTTAGTGTTGCTACAAACTACATATAAAGGGAAGAGTGTGATAGATAAATGTGCATAGAATCATGAAAAGGGGAATATTGAATTTAGAGAATAAAGAGAAGATTTGATGAGGCGGAAATTTGAGTGAACATAATTACAATTCTCGTTGTTGTAATCACAATTCTAGATTTTGTTATGTGGATAATGTCTAGTTTGTGAAGGTTCATTTCTAAACTTAATCAAGAGCGTACATGTTAAAAAATTTCATTGAGTATAACACATTTGTTTTTCTTAAACAGTACAACTAACGAATTTTGGTGTGAAACAAAGCAATGTTACTGATTACTTTCTCTATAAACTTGACAAGAGAATTTCAAAATCTTGATGGATTATTAAGATCTTTACATTCAAGTATTATTTTGTGTTTTATTCCCATTAAATATTTAATGAAATAACAATTATGCAATGGACTGCATACTAAATGGCACAAAGTTTAGCTAATCTATTCAACTAATAACCAAATATTAAATATGAATGGTTCACATAACTAATTTTTATTGGCATAAATGGATACATGTAGTATCCAATCCAACAAATAATAATGAATTGGCATGTTAGATACATTTAAAGAGATGGGATATGTGGACATGAAGATAGAGAAATTCCTTATTCCTTCAAGTTAGTTCAATGCAAATTGTTTTCTCTTCAAAATTATTATTGAACCATGTATTTGTTGATGATATTGCTAATAAGTTGCCAATGCCATTACAATTTATACCTATGGGCCATGAGTAGTTGCTTTGGGGTTGTTTAAACATAAGAGTAGAGTAGAGAGAACAAAGGAAATGACAATATGGTATCATGTGTGGGTCAATAATTATGGACAATAAAATGAGATGACACTCTTATATCAACAATATCATACAATGCTTATAACATATGAATTCAAGTGGGGATATGGGAAGTCATGTTATTGATAACCTTTTATTCATGAAAATCAAAATGGTAGACACATTATAGCGGTAATATTATGTTGGTGTAACTATTGTCCCGCATTTGAGCGCGCTGCTTCCGCCCAAAAATTTTCAACCTCTGTGAACGAACCCCTCCTTCGACTCTCAGGGCCCCCTGCTCCTAGGGCTTTCAACCCTCGCCTAGTTCATGATGGATCAAGTGGAGCCTCCTCCTGAGGGTGCTTCGATCCCTATCCCTTCTGCAATAATTTCATCATAGCTTGGAGAAAATGTGGAAGCCTTCGCTTCAGTACTCTCCTTCTTGGGACCGACTTGTCCCAGACTATCCATATCAAAGTTTGTTAAGAAGATTGATGAAACGCCTGAAATAATCCTCTCTCCTGCTCTTCCTCGGCGTGTAGCTCTGTCTCTCTCTGAGTGAGGTTTATTGGGACAATTCAATGGCCTTTGGCCCTCTCCCCATTCAGTCCTCAAGTGGGTAGAAAGAAACTGGGCCTCATCTATCATGGGGAAAATCTCCATTAGATTCTACGGAAGAGGACACTTTACCTTCCACTTTGAAACAAAAGAGGAAAAATACTTAATCTTCAGAAACAGACCATATTTCATGGCTTCAAGAGCGCTTTATCTCAACAGATGGACTCCAGACTTTGATCCAAAGCTGTAAGTGCCAAATGCAGTGCTAATATGGGTGAGACTCCATCATCTTCCTCTTCATTGTTGGGGAGATGAATCTGTTAAAGCAATAGGGAATGTTGTGGGGAAATATATTAACAGAAGTGAGCCAAAGGAAAACATGCATGCCTGCGCAAGAATGTGTGTTGAAGTAGATCTGGGGAAAGGACTTTCAGAAGTAGTCAAGATCAAAGTGGATAAATGGGTTCACATCCAATAGCTAGACTGCGAACAAATACCATTTAAATGTAAGGTATGTCTTGAATATGGTAATTTTGCAAATACATGTACTAAAAATAAGGAAACAGAAGATATAGGAAAACAGGAACCAAAATGGGAGTAGGCCAAGAAGAAAAAGTTAGCATCCAAACTCAAAACCTCTTATGTTTCTAATCTTCCTCCATCTTCAACTCCCTTCCCCCTTCCTCATCCCCTCCCCCCCTCTCCCCCCCATCCTCCCTTCCAGGCAAAATTTCAATCTCAAGACCCCCCTCTCCCTCAACTCCCCTCCCTCCATCTTCTCATCCCTCCCCCTTTATTGGATTTACTGGTCTCTAATCCCTTCAGCTCTCTTGTGGATCATGACCTCCCTTCCCCTCCCCTTTCCTCCCACCCCCCTTCCCTCCGCCTTCCTCCCACCCCCCTTCCCTCGCCCTTCCTCCCACTCCCCTTCTTCCCCTCCCCTCTAATCCCTCCCCTTCCTCTCCTAACCCCTCCCAAAGCCCTCACCCCTCATCCTTCAATCGCATAATCACTCGCCCCCTTTCCAAAGATCTCCTCTCCTCTCATGACCACCCTAAAAAAGCAGGGCTAAAAACTAATAGAGAAATAAGAGATGAAGTAGTTGAAAAAGAAATGGCTCTGGGCACCCAACAACCTATGGAAACTTTCCTAGAAAAAAATAAGGAGAAAATCGTCCACCCTAACAAAGGGAAAGGACCCTCAACCCTTAACATCAAGTGATAATTATTATAGTCTCCCGAAATTGCAGAGGAGTGGGAAGTATGCCAAAAATTAAGGAAATGAAAGATATCATAACTTCAGAGAAACCTGATATCTTTATGCTCTTGGAGACAAAGGAAAATGAGAAGGAAATGGAAGCAATGATATAAAATACCAAAAATTATCAAGGAACCTCAATACCAGCGACCGGAGCCTCAAGAGGAATATGCACTCTATGGAAAACCGAAAATTGGGAGCTCATTCAGAAAAAAAAAGGAGTTGCATTGGATAAAATTAGAAATGGAAAACAAAAAAACAAAAGAGAAGTATTGCATTATAAATATTTATGCCCCAAACCGTTGCAGGGATAAGGAAGTCTACTAGTACACCCTAAAAAATCATCTCATGCAGGACCAAAATACAGGCATAATCATAGGAGGAGATCTCAATTTGGTATTGAATGCAGAGGAAAAATTCGGGGGAAAATAAAATGTTGGCCCTTATAGGGAAATGTTAGAAACTATTATTGAAGCATGCAAATTAATGGACATGCCTCCTAGCAATGGAAAGTGCACATGGAGCAACAAAAGAATTGGGAAAAATAACATCAAGGAAAGATGGATAGATTTCTAATACAAGACAAAGTTGCCAATGAGTTCAGTGAGATAAAATCCAAAATCATCCACAATATAGCATTAGATCACAAACCAGTGGCTATAACCCTTGGGAAATTAGATAATCTTGGCCCAATTCCTTTCAGGTTTAGCTCCACATGGAACGACAGAGAATAAGTAAAAAAAATCATAACTAAAGTGTGGACAACTCCAATTAATGGCTCTCCTAGCTTTGTTTGGGAAACTAAACTAAAATCCCTGAGGAGCGGGCTAAAACATTGGGCAAGGATCAATAACACAGAAGAGAAAGTTAGAAATAACAGAAAAAATAGACATAATCTAAATGGAAAAAGAGCAACAAGAGGAAACACAAGAGAGCATATGGCAGGAAAAACAAGCATATTAGGAGATGTATAGACAAAACAGAAAGGAATAAGAAGAGTGGCGGATAAAATCGTGAAGTCTATGGCTCAAAGCAGGGGACAAGGGCACATCTTTCTTTCATAATATGGCTAGGATAAGAAGAAACCAAAATCAAATGGACAACATAAAATATAATGAAGGAAAAGTAGTCAGAGGATGAGGGAATAAAGAAGGAGGCTTACAGATACTATAAAAATATATTATCATCCCTAGCATCAAATAACGTGTATGAAGAATACCTCTAGCATATACCCAGGAAAATCAGTGAGGCAGAAAACAATGAGGTCACAAGAACAGTTGAAGACAAGGAAGTAGCAGATGTTGTTTGGGATTTGCATCCGGATAAGGCTCTTGGCCTAGATGGGTTCCCTATTTCCTTTTATAAAAACAACTAGACCATTATTAAAATATATTTGATAAGAATGATAAGAATTTTTTCTCGGAAATTCAAGATTGGAGGATTCATAAACTCTTCCTTCTTGACTCTTGTTCCAAAAGAGTCAAATGCCAACTCCTTTAGTAGATTCAGGCATATTTCTCTGTGTAACTCCTACTACAAAATCACAACAAAAATCTTGGCAAATAGAATAAAAGTATTGCTTCCAGAAATAATATCAAAAAACCAAGGAGGACTTGTCCCTAAAAGACAAATTTTGGACAACATTCTAATAGTGCAGGAAGCTTTGCACTCTAGCCTAATGAAAAAAGAAAAAGGAATGATTGTCAAGCTGGATATGGCTAATGATTTTGATAGGGTCAACCTGGGCCTTCTCGTGGCTGTCCTATAGATATTTGATTTCTCCAAAATGGCAATAAATATAATACAAGCTTGTATTGTGGGCCCTTGGATTTCTCCATTGATCAATGGGATACCAAGTGAATATTTTCAGAGCTAAAGGGGGCTATGTCAAGTTTGTCCTTTCTCTCCTTTCTTATACATTATAATGGCGGACTCCCTAAGCAAATGTCTTGAGAAGTGCAGACAAGATAGGAATATCACAAGACTATCAATCTCTTTCGAAGTAAAAAGTATAAACCACTTCGTATTTGTAGATGATACTTTAATTATGGGAGGGGCCTCTTGCATAATGGAAAGAAGAATAAAAAAAGGTTCTAAATAGTTTTATGGAAGCCTCCAGGGGGCTTTTAAATAATCAAAAACACATAATCTATGGATGAAATACTTCATCTTGCACCCTAAAAAAACATCAGAAATTTTGGAAATTCCATTTCAAGAGAAGTGGAGCCACTTCCAATATCTTGGACTTCCAATCTCAAAAGAAAATTTGAATACCGGCATATGGAATAAGTACGTTGAGAAAATGAAACAAAAAGTGCAGAACTAGGGCATGATCTGGCTCAATATGGCAGGAAGGGTGGTATTAATAAAGGCCCTACTCTTAGCCTTCTCAATCTATCAGTATGCTGCTATACTAGCCCTAACAAGTATACACAAACAAATTGAGCTTGTAATCAGGGGGTTCCTATGGCAAGGAGGTAAAGTGGAGACAAATAAGCACATCCTTGTGAAATGGGATGAAGTAACTCAACCCTATGAGAAAGATGGGTTGGAAATAAGACTACCAAGAATAATGAACTTGGCTCTAGGAGAAAAAATAACATGGAGACTAATAATAGGAGAGAGCAGCTGGTGGAAGCAAATCCTAGGAGAAAAATACATGACCCACAATAGAAACCTCTTATTGAGAGAAGGTTATCCAATTAGGCCCTGCTCCTAGGTATGGAATCTGATAAAAAAAATTATTTTCCTCATTAAAGAAAATTCTTCTAAGATACCTGGTAATGGTAAATCCATAAAAATATGGAAGGATAGAATAATGGGAAATCAACCCATAGTCTGCCAAGAAAATCTACAGGATCTAAGAAGATGGATGAAAACAAAAGGAATCTCTACGTTGGATGATATATCTCTTTGGAGAGAGGGAGAACGGGGGGATTGGAGGATCCCCATTCTCCCTTGTAGCTCGTTCTCCCTTCTAGTAGCGGTGGGTCTTCGCGGGACTGTTTAGTGATTGCTTTCGTCTCTTCTCCCTATCTCCAATATTTCCATCTCTGTTATGTTGGAATGGTCGCCCTCTCCCCCCAGGAAATATGGATGAGAATCCGCTTGCAAATGTGCCAAACTGCAAAAGCTGTGCAGTTTGTCGAGCTAACAAATTCATGATTGAGTAGGTCAGAGAAATGGTCAAAGACTACAAATAGAAGAACATAGGAAAGAAATGTCTGCACTAAAACACAAATGCAGGCATTTGGAGGAAACGATCAATTATCTGAAGAGCTTACTTATTACTCGGATCAAAGAAAACTCCAACGTTCAGAGCAGCAAGAATTGGCCTCAGGAACCCTCAGTCAACAAAAAGTAATTGGAAATGCCTTGTTGGGTGTGGAGCATGATTATCATCCTAATTTAGAGGTCTTTGTTTCAGCTGGATGTATACCCCAGGAAGATAGTACACCCCTCCATGCAGGGGGGTGCGGGGGCGACTTGCCCCCCCCGTGGGTGTTCGGGGGCCAGCAGGCCCCTGGTGGGGGTTTCGAGGGTAGCGCCCCCAAAGCTAAAAACAAATGTAAAATTGCCTTGTAAAGTATAATAATTTCTAGTCAATCTGGGCCGTTCATTAGGCGGATGATCTTACGGTAAAATTTATGTCTAGTTTCGGGTTTTTTGCCCTAGAAGGCAACCCCTCTCTTTGTATGAGGGTATTGTATTGAGGCTATGGAATAGATGTGTATTCTCAGAGCGAGAAACAGAGAGGTGAGACTGTGGGAGAAAACAGAGAATATTACAACGGATCTATTGTAGGTTGTGTCTCTTCATTTTGCTAGATAATAGAAAGGAAGGACTGGCTGTTCGAGGTGGACGTAGCCCAAACTGGGTGAACCACGTATATTTGTGTCTCTCTAGTTTTATGTGTTTGTGTTTTTTCGCATATTATATGTCTTGCATTTATCTGTCATATATAATATTTTTCTAACACGCCTCACTCATTCCAATACTGTTGAGTCTTTCTGCTACTAGCTCCTTATGTTTTGTAGGCGTAAATTGTTGTTGAATCAGTATGTAAGTATTTATAAGGATAGTGCGTTTTTTAATCTCAGACACAAAAGGGGAGAAGCTTGGAAAAAAAGCTCTGTTGTTCCTCTGTTTCTCTTCCAAGATGCCCTCACCCATTTTGGCTTGTTGTAATGGGAGCTTGTCTCCCTCCCTTTCTTTTTTTTGGAATAGAAAACCAGTAAGCGACTTTGTTAAAAAAATAAATATTATGTTGGTGTGAGCTGAAAAATAATGGATTTAATGTTGTGAAATACATCTCACTAGCAGAGAGATGTGAGTCAATCAAAATCAAAATTATTTTAAGGCATAGTCTAACTTACATACGAAATAACCTTTTTCACTAGAATGCAGTAATACAATTTCAAGCAACAATGTAACTTTTTGTTGCCTAAAATACATTATTGAATGCATAAATGGATTCAACACCCTAAAATCCCTAGGGAAAATTTAACAACTTAACTCAAGTTTTTTAAAATCTCTTCTAAATTTTGATTAAAATTAATGAGAAAAAATGGTAGTGAAAAGGGTCATTTCATCTATAAGTTAGACTATACCTTATTTTAATATTTAAACTAAAAAATAAAGCTAATAAATATCAAATCCTCAATTTTAATTACACATCCATTCTCATTTAACATGGAACATACAATTACTATTAAACACTTTATAGTTGAAACATTAAGATTTTTAATATATAACTTTTATTTTGAAACCTTATAATATTTATTAGTTTTTATAAACAAGTGTATGATATGGGAAAAATTGCATAAAAAATGATAACCTACATTGGTCAATGCTAACTTAATAGTGGTCAATTGGAAAATTGAATCCTATAGTCTTGCTTTGGCAAGAGCTAATAAATTGAGATGTGAAGTGGATAAATTAATTGTTTGGTTTAGATGGTAGTAGTAACTAATAATTTAAAATTTTACTTCTAAGTGCTGAAGAAAACAATAATGGTGGGAAGTAACTCCTAGTAAATATATTTATTTACATCTTATTCATATTCATTTTTTATGCAAAGACTTTCTTAAATTATGGTGGGAAGTAACTAATGGTAAATGTGTTATTTACTTGAGTATGAGCTATTTTCAAGTCTTTTATGTTAGGATATTCCGACACATAGGAAATAATTAAGTATAACTTGGTCTAGTGTAGAGTTAGGCAAAGTGTGTTTCTTTTTTGTAACTTACAATTCGACGGTCACAATATGTTCTAGACATGAAGTGATTCGATGGTTCATTCTTTCCTCAGTATTACCGACACTTGATTTGTGGCTTAGCACCCGGTTGGTCCATGATCTCTTTTTAAAGAGCATGGAGGGTCATATGTAGGGTGACTGTTCATGAGAGAAGCTTATGTAAATTTTTTTTCTTTTATTAATAAATTGCCTAAAGTGGCCACTTTGGCTAAGGCCGTGGATTGTTTTCCTCTTTGAGGATTTTAACCATGTCAACAATATTGGTGTATTGATCTGTGATCTGTTTGTGAGCGGTGTCCTTTGGTGTTCTATCTGAGGAACTTACTCTTTAAATTCCTACATGGTATCAGAGCTATTTGAGGGCCGCATCCGTGAATGATCCAAATATGAATCCAGTACAACTGCATCCGGCTGTTGTTTCCTAGATCTACTGTTTCTGATTGATTTCTGGTTGAGAGGACTGCTCTATTGTGTTAGGAGCATCTATTCCAGTGAGGAACCCCTTTCGTTTCACGTGAAAAGTTTTACGGTAGCCCTAGCTACGTAATTTTTAAGATCTGGAGGTATACAGTCTTTATTTGTAGTTCTAGCTATTCATCTCTCTGTTTATTTCGGTTTATTTAGCTCTCTATTTTTTATACTGGATCTATACCTTTCATTTCTGCGTATGCTCTTTGCCCCATGACTATGTGTGTTCTGGGCAAATCATAAACAAAAAGGAAGGATTTTTCTCATGTGTATGCTCTTTTCTGCTGTGCCTTAGTGTGATCTCGGAAAATAAAAAACATTGATGAAAATATTTAGTTTCCGGCTAAAGCTAACTTCACGCCGCAAGGTTTTTTTTTGTGTATGTCCGTGTCGGGTTTTATGGTTTTTGTTTTGTAGGCAAAAAGAGTTTTTTCAAGTAAGCACACACCCCAAAGCTTCAATGACTAAAAAAAAAAAATACCCATTCCTCTTTTCAAAAACTTACTAACCTTTTAAACTAGCTTATTTGGTCCAAAGTTACTTTATGAGAATAGAGCTCTTGAGTTCAAGTTTTTCTTTTTGTTGAGTTACATTTTTCAAAAAGCACATGTAACTTATGGTTTAAAGTTACTTTATGTAAAAGTGTTCTCACCCATTATAAAAAGTGAGTCACTTATAATTCTAAAGTCTTTTTATCTTTTATTTAAGTTACAATTTAGTGGGTAGCTCATAAAGTACCATTGTAAAAGTGATTTTCACTTATTTATAAAAATGAGTAACATAATTTTTTTTTTTTTTAAAAGTGAGCTAATTAGATTAAGTTTGGAAAGGGGGCGGGGGAGGTGGCGGGTTTAAATATAACATTATCATTCATTTCCACGCATTCACGCACTTCGTTGGCATCTTCAACAACTTTTCTTCAAAAATCCATAACTTCTTCATCCGGAAGCCGTTTTCAGAGCTGCTTTTTTTAATAAGCCTAATTTTTCGAGATCTTTCCATTGGAACACTTAGTTTCATCATCTATACCTTCAGTTTCTATTAAAATGGAAATTCCATGCCAAGTTATTCTTGACAACACTAACTACTTCCAATGGTGGTCCTACATTGTGGATTTACTTAGAAGTAAAAGTCTTTCTAGAATAGTCTCAGGCCAAGAAACCAAACCTCAAGATGAAGATAAGGAAGCCAAATGGGAAAATTTGCAAGATCAAACACGTGGGTTGATAGGGATGTCTTTTCTTCCGACCTTAAATTCCACATCGTAGAACTTGATACTCCAAATGAAGCAATGAAACAACTCACTAAAGTTTTTGGAATTAAAAATGAAATTAGAGCCCATCAACTCGAAAATGAGTTGCTTACATTGGACTCCAATAATTTTTCTTCCATTCAAGAATTTTTGTCCAAGTTCAAGACCCTTAGACTTCTCTTGGAAGCTGTTAAGGTTAAGAAAGAAGATGGTAGCCTTATCTATTCCATTCTTACTAAGTTGGGACCAGCCTACTCTGTGTTTGTTTTCATCTTTCATTCTACTAGAGAAGCCTTTATTTCTCAAGGACAAGACTACAAGTCCCCCTCTTTTGATGCCTTTTGTGATTCTTTAATAAGAGAACAAGAAAATCTCTTATATCTTAGTCTTCTTAATCTTGGAAACTCTTCTAAGAAAGCCTTAGCCCCCCTGCAGCAACCAAATTCAAAGAATCCTAAGAAGCAATATCCTAAAAAGAATGGTCCTAAACCAAACAAGGGTCCTAAGCAATTTCAGTCTCAAAATGATAAGACAAATAAAAACAAAGGGAAGAAGACTGATATACATTGCCACTTTTGTAATCGAGATGGCCACTTAGAATCCAAATGCTTTAAGAAGGTGGAAGCTTTGGAAGCAGCAATGAAGAAGCATAACATCCATTTGGAGCACTCTTCAACTTCAACTTCATCTTCACGAATAGCACTTTTTGCATGTGGTTGTCAAGCATCTCAGTCTGGTTATGCACTAAATGTATCTTCTTCTTCTCATTCTCATGAGTTGCTCATTGATTTCGGAGCTTCTTATCACATGGGCAAAGACAAAGCCATGTTTTCTTCTTTAAATGTTTGTAACACCAAAAATATATATGTTGGTGATGATAGATCTCTTAGTGTTGTAGGGACTGGAACTATTCATCTAGACAATGGTCAATTTAATGATGTAT
>APFE030188252.1:0-21686 GCA_000404065.3 Pinus taeda | reverse complement strand
GATATTCTGACACATAGGAAATAGTTAAGTATAACTTGGTCTAGTGTAGAGTTAGGTAAAATGTGTTTCTTTACTATGTACTTTTGTAACTTACAATCTGACGGTCACGATACGTTCTAGACATGAAGTGATCCAATGGTTCATTCTCTCGTCGGTATTACCGACACTTGATTCGTGGCTTGACACCTGATTGGTCCATGATCTCTATTTAAAGAGCATGGAGGGTCATTTGTAGGGTGACCGTTCATGAGAGAAGCTTATGTAAATTTTCTTTCTTTTATTAGTAAATTGCCTGAAGTGGCCGCGTTGGCTCAGGTCGTGGACTGTTTCCCTCTTTGAGGGTTTTAATTGTGAGTGGTGTCCTTTAGTGTTCTATCTAAGGAACTTACCCTATAAATTCCTACATTTTATTTTTGGATGGATTCCCTGTAAGGCTTAAAAATAAAAAATCACTACATAAATATATAAACATCATGCATGAATATAAAAACCATATACATATACTAGCACAACCAAATTAATAAATGTGGTTGATAAATGCCGATAGGCTGCACATATATCAATTATCAATAATATTAAGAATTAATGTAATTATCAATAATATTAATACAAATATAATAACCATATTAATAATATTTAATATTATATTATACTATTATATTTATTAAATAATTATAATTAATAATAATAAAGATAATCACAATAATTATATTAAGAATCATTTAATAAATAATTATGAAGTAATTATGAAATAAGCATTTAATAAAAATTAAACAATAATTTAAATGTGGTTGATAGGAAATTCAACTTTAAACACTCCACCAAAACACAGTGATTAAAGGCTAGTCTCTTCCAAAACACACCGAGGCCGATGACAAAAACTGTACCAATGAAAATCAACAAGATAATGATCATGGCCATTCATGCTTTCCAACCAATCCCTTCTCGCATTGTCTTGGATTTTTTGCATAACGTTGAAAAGAAAAAAGGTGGTGAAATCTGCGAACCGTCTATTGATTTCACTCCTGATATAGTTTTAAATGTGAGACCCTACCTCTCTTTGTCTCCAGTATTTATAGTGGGTTGTTGCAAGAGAATAATATTAAACCCAAGGGATAAATATTATAAACCCAAGATATAAAAACCCTAAGATAAATATTATAAACCCTAAATAAACATGCTTGACCATGATTTACCATCATTGGTTTTCATACTAAAATGATGTTTGTCACACTATGAAGTTGGACCATGGTTGACCATAGTTGATTTTTATATTGAGACAATATTTGGCACATTGTGACATTGGACCATTGTTGACCATGTATGACCATGATTGTAAACCCAAGTGATTTATAGTAAACCCTAGGATTAATATTATAAACCCTGTGAATCATATTATACCCTAGGAATATGAACCAAATAAACCCCAAGCGATTGATATTATAAATCGAAGGGAATAATAAACCCAAGGGATTAATTCTAAAACCTAATGGTATTATAAACCCAAGGGAATAATATTAAACCCAAGGGAATAATATTATAAATGCAAGTTATATAAACCCTAAAGGGATTGATATTATAAACCCAAGGGATTAATACTAAAAAACCAAGGGATTAAAAACTCAATGGATTGATAATATAAACCCAAGGAAATAATATTAAACCCAAGGGATTAATATTATAAATCCAAGGTATATAAAGATTAAGATAAATATTATAAACCCAAGGGATAAATATTATAAACCCATGGAATATAAACCCTAAGATAAATATGTGTCACAATGCGACGTTGGAATATGGTTGACCATGATTGATTTTCATATTGAGACAATGTTTGTCACAATGAGACATTGGACGATAGCTGACCATCGTTGACCATGGTTGATCTCCATATTGAGACAATTTGTGTTACAATGCAGCGTTGGACCCCGATTGACCATGGATGACATCGTTGACCACGGTTGATCTCCATATTGAGACAATTTGTGTTACAATGCAACGTTGGACCCCGATTGACCATGGATGACCATCGTTGTGACAATGTGACGTTGGCCCAAGAGATAGTCTTTGTCGCAATGTGACCATGTTTGACCATGGCTGTTGACCATGGTTGACAATGATTGAACCCAAAGGTATTATGAACCCAAGAGAATAATATTAAACCCAAGGGATTAATATTATAAATGCAAGGTATATAAACCCTAAAGGGATTGATATTATAAACCCAAGAGATTAATACTAAAAACCCAACGGATTGATATTATAAACACAAGGGAATAATATTAAACCCAAGGGATTAATAGTATAAGCACAATGTATATAAACCCTAAGATAAATATTACAAACTTGAGGGAATAATAAATCCAAGGGATTATAAACTCAAGGGAATAATATTAAACCCAAGGGATAAATATTATAAACCCAAGGAATATAAACCCGAAGATAAATATTATAAACCCTAACATAAATATTTGTCACAATGCGATGTTGGAATATGGTTGACCATGATTGATTTTCATATTGAGACAAATAAACCCTAAAAAAAACATGGTTGACCATGATTGATTTTCATATTGAGACAAATAAACATGGTTGACCATGATTTACGATCAATGATTTTCATACTGAGACGATGTTTGTTGCAATCTAACATTGGACCATGATTGACCGTGGTTGATCATGGTTGATTTTCATATTGAGAGAATCTTTGGCACATTGTGACATTGGACCATTGTTGACCATGGATGACCATGATTGTAAGCCCAAAGGATTTATATTAAACTCTAGGATTAATATTTTTTTTATTTTCATTTATTTATTTTTTAATTTTATTTTTTTAATTATTTTTTTAATTTTTATATTTTTTATTTTTTATTATTATTATTATTATTTTTTCCTGAATAAGGCTACTTCTATATTAATACAAAAATATTTTACATCGAGGCTGTGACCTCGTAGTGCTAGCCCAAAATTGCGGCATGATTACAGTCAAAGGAAATTTGTGTACCAAAATCCATTGGAGTATTGCCCTCCAGAACTGTAGAGAGCCTGTTCCTGAGTAAAGCAAAAATACATAAAGCCCCATAGGTGGACTTGGAATCTTGGGTTGGACCTGAACTGTATGTCAACTAGAACTTGGAAATGGGGCTTGAACCGGAGTTGGATGATAACCTAGACTCTAAAACTAGACAAGGTAGCTATGACCAGCTACATCACAACCTATATCTGAAAACAGAGGTAACTATGACTACGACCAAAAATGGAATTTGAAGACAGGCGGGATACCCTTTGCATATGGAAAACAAGCAGTAAGAACTAATGCACTTGTAATCAAAATTAGGATAGTGACAGATGGAACTTCTCAAGCTGGCAGATGTCCGACATAGCCAAAAGGAACCAACCTGCTTAAGCCTCAGGAGAGGGGTCAGGCGGCTCCTCAGTAATGCGACAGCCAAATTTGTTGTCCTCATCGTCATCAGAGGAGCTTGCTGGATTCTTCATGTTCTGTGAAGCCTTGCCTTTACCAGAGCCTGAAGCTTTGCTCTGATACACATTTGCCTGGCTGGGACCTGGATTGTCTGCCACTGGCCTATCCGAAGATGCTTTGAAGGAGCGGACTCCATGACTCGCATTGACCTTGTCAAGCTCAATGGTGACTGTGGCCATGAAGGTGGAAAAGCCATGACTGTAGGGGAAATGTAACTGAGCAGCATTGGGCATGGAATGAGCTTGGAACTGGAATTTGGATCCCTCTGCCTCTACCCCGACCGCTCCGAGTGACAGGGTATCTATTCGAGCGCAGGTCCGGATTCGAAGTTGAGGAGTCTGTCATGGGGGAGGTAGCTTGCGCCCAGATTTCCCACGAGAGCTTCCTCTTCTGCAACTCATCTGCTTACGCAATTTCGGCATAGCTGGAGGGGCGGGCTGTACCTAACTTCTTGGAGGACTAAGGAAGCTGTGAATGGGGAAAATAGACTTGGCTTCAGAGCTCAAGGCAGCAAGTGGGTAATGAGCATGAGCACGAGGAGACCAGAGGATGGCGAGGAGGTAAAGCTAGAAGTCTCTCCAGTGAGCCGAAGCCTAGTTAGCTTCCGAGAGAGGACGATGATAAGCCACTGCAGATGCAATGGCAAAGGGGCCTGAGCGGAGAGGATAAACACGATTATGGCGGGTTGATGGCGCCATGATCAAGAAATTAGCCAGAGTAAATGATTGTCCTGGCGTCATTAAAGTCGCCTTAAGGTGGAGCAGGTGCGGAGTGATAACCAAAGCCTCGAGAGTGTGAGTGGCAATACCATACAAACGCGCGTCCATCCCGATCATTGAGTGCAGTCGATTTTGAGTTGTGGATCATTGGAACAGTTTAGCGGGCCAGAGAAGAAGGGGAGTTGTTGATTAGCCCCTTGATTAGCTAGTATGTCTGCAACTTTGTTAGCTGTACGCCTGATGTGCTTGAAGGAAATGCTGCGAGGAGTTTTTAGCCATTCTTCGGTTTGTTCCAGTCTACTAAGAAGCCTCCAACTTGAAGCTATCTTTGCAGCTGAGGATCCTGATTGTATCCAAATGACAACTTCTATGAGAATTTGTGAATCCCTTTCAACCTCTAAGGGGAGCAAGTTCTCTGTTTCTGCTATACATAACCCCTGCCATAGACCTTCAATCTCAGCTGCGTTGTTGGTGTCTCATCCCATCGAACCATGATACATATGCAGAACTGAGCCCTTAGTGTTTCTGATGATGCCCCTGAATCCAACCGACCCAGGATTGCCCTTAGTCGCTCCGTCGAAATTTAGCTTGTAGGGGTGGATGATCGGAGGAGACCAAGAGTGTGCTGACTCAGAGTGTATAGAATTATTAGCCTTGTTAAGATTTAGAGAGTTGAGATTTAAATTCCAGTTGCCAAGAATGAGGCATTCCTGAGGGGAGGCTGGCATGTCTGAGTCCTTTCAGATGATCCAACAAATGAAGCCCGGCAGGAGGTTCCAGAGAGCATTGAGAAAAGGACTTTGGAAAGGCTTCCATGGCCAGGTTCTGATAGTGTTTACTATATCTCCCTCGCTTTTTCCTGTTCTTCTGTTACACTGTATTGTTCTCTCCCACATTTGTGCTACTAGAGGGCAGGTGTTTAAGAGATGATTAGTATCCTCTGGGTAAAGATTACAGTTGGAGCATCTAGATGGTCCGATGAATCCTTGCTTTTGTAAGTTATCCCATGTGAGGATCCTTTTTTTGCTAAGAAGCCAAAGGAATGTGGATACCGTAGGCCATATTTTCGGTTGCCAGACTTGATCCCAAAGTTGATCCTTTACTATCTGGATGGGGTGATGAAGGATTTGATATGCTTCCTTGGTGGTAAACATACCCTTGGTGGTGTATCCCCATCTCAATCGGTCTTTCTGCTCAGAGAGTTTTATTTTCCTGAGATTGAGTTCTTGATCAACTTCGTCATATGTTTCCTCCTGCCAATTGGTCTACGAAGTGTTTTCTGGTTTCCATAAATGAAAGCCTCGTGGGGATTTCTGCTGCCAGAATTGGTGTACATGGATTTGCTCAGTCTACTGCATGGTTGCTTGCCACTTGGGTTTATTAAAGAGGGAGGCCAGTTTGGGAAGTTGTTGCCAGGAGTCATCCCAAAATCTCGCAGTGGTGCCTGAATGAATTTCCCAGAAGCTATGTGCTTCAATGAAAGCGATGTGTATCTTGGCAGCATTCCATATTAGCGAGCCAGGAGTGGTTGGACTGCAGCGGATTAGTTCCTCTTTTGTACTTCCTGGGGCATACTTGGCCTACCAAAGACGACCCCAGGGAGTATGCGGTTTAGTGATCCAATTCCACCATATGCGCACCCCCATGATGTTGTTGCTATGATGGGGATCCCGAAGACCCAGTCCCCCTGCTGATTTCGGAAGACATATTTCCATCCATTTGACCAGGGCCCATTTTCTGTTGTGGCCAGTTGACCCCCCAAGGAAATTTCTTTTCATATTGCGAATATTCCTGAGAACCCATTTTGGGGCTACTAAAATTGAGAATAGATACAGAGGCATGGCTTGAAGAACTGATTTGATGAGGATAATCCTATTGGCGATGTTGAGGGAGCGGAAAGTCCAGGAAGAGAGCTTGGTTTCTAAGTTGTCAAGGAGGGCCTTCCAAGAGGAACGTTTGATGGCAGAGTCAAACAGGGGGGCTCCCAAATATTTCGACAGAAGTTTGGCTATGGAAAAGCCCAGAATTCTGGCTATGTTCCTATGCGTGAGAACGGGAGTATGAAAGAAAAAGAGATGAGATTTGGAGGCATTGATGGTGGTGCCTGAGGCTTCTGAAAAAAGATTGAGAAGAGATTTGAAGGCAGAGGCTTCTTGAACTGATGGGTAGCCAAAAAGCATATTATCGTCAACAAACTGTTGGTGAGTGATGGGAGGTTGGCCATGCAATGAAATGCCTTTTAAGGAATGAGAAGAAGAGGCCGAATGAAGAAGGTGGCTAAGCCCTTCAGCCATAAGAACAAAAATGAAGGGGGAAAGAGGATCTCCTTGACGAATTCCCCTAGAAGGCTGAAAAGGAGGTGAGGGGGATCCGTTGAGAAGGATGGAGAAGCAAGGGGAGGAAATGAGATTCATTATCCAACGGGTCCAGGTAGCATTGAAACCGAATGCAAGTAAGATGTGTTTGATGTAGGTCCAGCTTAGTTTATTGAAAGCTTTGGAGAGATCTAGTTTGAGAATGATACCTGGTTTTTTCAATATCTTGAGAGAGTGGATCACTTCATGGGAGAGAATGATGCCATCCAGAATCTGGCGCCCTTCTACATATCCTGTCTTCTCTGGCGAGATGAGAAGAGGGAGAAGACGTTTGAGTCTGTTTGCCACTACTTTAGATATAAGCTTATAGATGACATTGCATAGTGCAATTGGTCTATATTTGTCAGGGGTCTTGGATTCTTCCACTTTAGGAACGAGCGCTAAGAAGGTCGTGTTTAGGGAAGGAAGGACCTAATGCATTGACCGAGATACCTCCACTAGTTCCCATACCTCTGTTTTAATGAGCTCCTAGAAAGCATGAAAGAAGTTGGCTGTGAATCCATCGGGTCCGGGTGCCTTACCATCCTTGAGTTGGGTCATTGCATCCTCCACTTCCTGCAAAGAGATAGGCTGAAGAAGTATTTTGTTGTGATCTTCATTAATGATTTTAGGAATGTGCTGCACTATATTTTGTATGGCTTGAGTTCTTCTACCCGACGGTTCTTTGAGAATATTCTGAAAGTGTTCTTGGAATTCCTGTACTATGTCTTCATGCTTTTCCAGTCGCTCCCCTTGTTGATTGTTGATAAAGGCGATGTTGTTGTGCATTCTCCTTTGAATGGTTGACCTGTGAAAGAATTTTGTATTTTTCTCCCCATCCCTGAGCCATCTGATCCTGGATTTTTGACGCCAGAGAGTCTCTTCTTGCTGCCTGCGAGTTTCAATTTGATTTTGGAGGGTCTACTCTTGTAGTGCATATTCCTCTTTTCGGCCTTCTGATATAATGCACTGTTGCAGTGTATTCATTTGTTGCTCTAGCGCTTTCCTTTCATCAAATATGTTGCCAAACTGAGTACGATTCCAAGTTTTTAGTGCTTGCATAAGGTATTTGAGCTTTTGTTGTAATTGAAACATCTTGGCTCCTGCGGGGGGAGTGAAGGATTTCCAGGCGACTGTCACTACTTCTTTGAAGTTAGGGTGTGAGAACCAGAAGGATTCAAAGCGGAATGGTTTGTTGCTCTTTGACTCTGGTCGCGACCATTGAAGCATTATGGGCCAGTGATCTGAGCCTGCTTGAGGCAGAATGGAGGCGTGGAAATCTCCGCCTAGATGAATGGCGTTATCCGATAGGAGGAAACGGTCAAGTCTTGAGGCTATGTGTTGAATTCATCTACGTTTGTTGGTCCAAGTGAACATACCATTTGAGGTCTGAAGATCCATGAGCTGATTCTGAGCTATAAATTCTTTAAAGCTAGTGCTGTCTTCTTCCAGTTTTGCTTGTCCTCCTGATTTTTCCTCCAGCGCCATAATAATGTTGTAGTCACCACCACTTATCCATAGGGGATGTCTTCTGCCAGAGCTGATTGCTGTGAGGGAGTTCAGTACATCCAGCTTTTTTTGAAGATCTTGAGGAAAATACACATTAGTGAGAAGACCATGGATGTTGGTACCTATAAGGTGGAAGGTAGTTGTAATGAAGAAGTGAGAGGCATGAAAATCTTGAAGGGAGAGGATTTGTGGGTTCCATAAGATCGCTAGCCCTCCGGAAGCCCCTGAGGCATCCATAAAGACTGAATGACAACCTGTCCAAACTTTGTTTAGAGTTTTCTCCAATGCATTACTATTACCTTTGGTTTCTTATAGAAAGACTAGTGAGGGATTTTCTTGCTGAATCATGTTTATTAGCATTCTATGTTTTGCAGGACTGTTAAGCCCTCGCACATTCCATGATATTAGCTTCATGAGGAACTATGGGGTAGAGCTTTGTAGAACTTGGTCAGCTTGGGGAATTCTCCAGAATCCACTAGCATTTCTCCAATAATGATAGTCCTTTGCAGATCTATTTTGTGACCTTGTTTTTTCGTGTCTTTCAAATTTTTTTTACCATCCCAGTGACTACCTGCTTGAATGCCAAGATATTTGTTTTGATGTGCCTTGGTCGGGACTCCTTCAAGTCTTTCGATCTCTTTTGGGGGAATTTCACTAAAGTCTTTTTGTAGACACGCTGCTTCCAGCTTGAGTAGGTCTAGATCTGTTAGATCTTCACCTTTTGGTTCTTCTTCCATGAGTGATAGATTGCCCTGTTCCTCCTCTTTTGACCTTTGATTGTTGTTGAGGGTTAGGGAGGCGTCAACCTCCATGGCGAAGGTTTGCATGGCGGTTTCAGCGGCAAATTTTTGTTCCGAAGAGGTTGAAGTTGGAGTGCGGAGATGAGCTGACTTGGAAGTCGAGGCTGAAGGATAAGGGGGAGGCACAGGGGTGGAGGGGGAAGGATCTAAAGGTGGATTGGGAGTATTATCCTCCGGGAGGGTAGGAGAAGACAATATGCCAAAGCTTTTCCGAGTTTCAGGCTTCTTTGGCTCTTCTGGAACTACTAGAGGTTTCTTGGTATGCTTTCTATGGCTAGGAACTCTAGTGAATCCTTCAACGTCTTTACTTGTCTCTGATGTGGAAGATTTCGACTGAAGATTCAGAGGGCAATCTCTAAAAAGATAGCCATGCTCATGGCATCGTTTGCAATGGAAAGGAATGTGCTCGTAGTCTATAGTTTGTACCCATTCATAATCATCATGAAATAAACTTACCAAATCTGTGAGTTCTTTGGCCAGATGCATGTGAATGCAAATCCTGGCCTAGGAGGTGTATCTACGGTGTTTGGTTTCCTCAGCTACTTTGATGAAAGTTCCTAGGTTGTTGCCAATGTCCTTTAATGTCTCTTCTTTCCAGTATTCCATGGGAAGAGAGTACAGGTGTATCCATACCGGAGCCCAGGAGAGGTTCTCTTTGTCTGGATCAAACCTTGCTTTCCATTCTCGAAGATATAGGCCTGCCGAGTTGAAGAAATACGGTCCTCCTTCGAAGATGCGATTTTTGTCTTCCAGGCAGTTGAAGATGGCAGTGAAGAAACCTTTGGGTCCTAGTTGCAGCGTGACTTGACCCTTAGGTTTCCATTTGGAGGCTATCGAGCCATGCAAGGCTTTTTCAGTCGGCCAGAACCTGAGGAACTTGCCTATGAGTGCATGCTCACTGGGTAGATCTATTTTGATTCTTTCTGCCGATTTAGGAATGCATGTTGCAGAGAATGCTTTTGGCCGTGACATCGTATTGTTCTGGTCTGTACCTTTATCTTTGGCTGTCCTCTGACCTGCAGCAGCTTTTCCATTGTCTTTTTTATCAGGATCTGCATGAAAGCCAACAATTGGGTCAGGACCTTGACCAGTTGCTGCTTCTGCGTTTACTCACTTGTTAGCATAGGGATACGATGAGGGAGAGGGGGCAGAGTCCACCCCTCTGGACGGCATCGCCATGGCGAGGAGATCAACGACGTCGTTGGTTAGAGTAGCCGAGAGTGCAAAGGGAGGGGGCAGGGAGATTTTTTTGAAACCCTAACGGGGCTAGCATCGATCACTGGTTCGATCGCACCAGAGCTAAAAATCCCATGACTCTAGGATTAATATTATAAACCCTATAAATAATATTATACCGTAAGAATATGAACTAAATAAACCCAAGGGATTGATATTATAAACCGAAGGATATACCGAACCGAGGAGATTAATTCTAAAACCCAAGGGAATAATATTAAACCTAAGAGATTAATATTATAAATGGAAGGTATATAAACTCTAAAGGGACTGATATTATAAACCCAAGGGATTAATACTAAAATTTTAAGGGATTAAAAACCCAATTTTATATTTTTACTTCATAATAATGCGATGTTGGTTGATTTTGATATTGAGAAAATCTTTATCACAATGGGACTTTGGACCATGGTTGACCATGATTATAGATCCAATGGATCTATATTAAACCTAAAGATTAATATTATAAACCATATGAATAATATTATACCTTAGGAATATGAAGCCTTAGATTAATAAACCCTATAAATTATTATTTTATAGACTTTTTTAATGAAAACAAATTGAAAATATAGTGCAAAATCTTAAAACAAATGAATAATATATAATGATTTTTTCAAAAATAAAATGAAACGAAATAAGCATTTGTAAATTCATAAATTCATTTACTATAATCTCATTTGAATATTTAAATTTTTAATAAATATATATGTGAACATTACAAAATTTTTATGTATGAATATATTTTTAAAAATTGATTATTATATTAAAAAAAAAAACCCAATTTTATATTTTTACTTCATCTATTTTACTTGTAATAAATTTACAATATGATGCATTTCAAATTTTAAAAATAAAAATAAATTTCAAAACATCAACCATAATTTTTAAATTTCATTATTTATTAATCATGGAACTTATTAATATAAACAATGTACTTCATAACTAAAATATTTCAATGTCAACTAATATGTACAATGAAAAAAAAATCATGGTTAATACATTTTTAAGCATTTCAAGTAATGTTATTATTTTATATTTGGGCTATATTTTTTTTGTCAATTTTATCTTTGAGATGCAAACATTTTATTTCAAATTTTGCATTTAAAAAAAAAATTACACAAGAAGAAATTATATCACTATAAACACTTCTTAGCTTGTGATTAAAATAGATCAATATTGATCTTTAAAGAAAAAACTAATAAGATCAACTTGAAATTTGAAAATGTGTTATTGAATGATTGCTAATTAATTTTAGAGCACAAATTCATTCCTGCTACTTTAACTAATTCTACACTGAAAACCTAGGACAGACCAAATTCATAGTTGAGCTGCTTTTATACATTTGTATTTGAAAAGTAAAGCAACCTTCCATAAAACACTTCAAATCATTAACATCTAAACCACACTCAATTACTAAATTTATAGTGGACATATAATTGATCTCGTGGAGATTCGTAGCATAAGCTAGTCAAACCTTGTATTCCTCATTTATGTGGTGACACATATTCCTCTCGAGATTCAAGGTCACATAAGTTGGCCTCGTGATCCAATATCAAATGCCCAAACTTCGCATAGAGGTTTTCCATGTTAAATTTGTCACTTTCAGACACCTGTGGTGGTGTACAAATATATGTATGTTCAGATATTGCGAACGTAGGCAAGGAAGTAATTTATTGCGGCAATTATAGGAAAATACCTGGTTATATATGGCATGGAAAACTTTGTTATTAATAGAAGAAGATGGAGCATTCACAACTTGTAGCCCACATTCTCTAGCATGATCACACGATGAGGGACATCTTAACGCCAGAATGGATATAATTTATTTGCACCTTGTTATATATTTTCTTATATATAAATGAATGTTATAAATAATGATGAGGAACTTATCATAGAGGAACTTATTAGAATTGGAATGATCTCAAATCCATAAGAAATTGGTGGGTAAGGAACCACATGGCATGAATATATATTTTTAATTTATTAAAGGTAACGGATCATTTTGCTAAATAAAATTTACTTATATGTAAATGAATGTTATAAATAATAGTGTGGAATTTATTAGAATTGGAATCTATTACTAAAGTGTAAACAGATAAATCTATTGCTAAAATATTGTCTTGACATGAACTAATAAGTAATAAATTAAATTTATTTAAACTATTTAAAAAAATAATTGTTATCATCACCCTTCAAATTCAATTTCCACAAGATGACATGGTAAACTGATATCAAATATTTTGTTAATTCTTAAAAAAAAAAAACTTTAAACCCTAAAGATATCTTACCCTTGCGTAGCAATTAAAAAATAAAATACTTTATTCACTTTAAGAACAATAAACAATGAATTTAATTTTTAAACTTCCCATATGCGTTTAAATACATCAAGCGATTTAAAAGATTCATTTCACTGCACATTACAATCCCTTTGCAATAACATTGACCTTTATACACACACAAGAACACACGTTCATGTTCTAACTTTTATCACAGAAGTTTCAGGTTACATCAGTCCATTTATCTTACAAAGGATCCTTCCCCTGGATTCCCAATGATCAGAATACCTTTGCCATAAAAAAGATCATGTATGTCTACGGTTCCACGGTTCCAGGTTTTAAAACAGAAAAAACAGCGTATAAAGAAATCACTAATGTGATCTAAATTCTAATAGAAAGACAGTAGGCCAGCAATAAACATAATAAAACCACCAACGCATTTACATAATACAGAGATATATGGGGAAAATAGCCAAACCATCATTACAATGGAATCACTTCTACTTTCCCTGCAACAGGCACAGAGCAATCCTACACAGGAAGGGCATCCTGTATTACCCAAATTTCTATCTATTACAGTGTTGTAATGCAAGTCACCAATGCTTAAGTGACAACTCCGAGCTATTAACTCGCTGTTGGCAATTCTTCCACCTCCATAACAGTGTTACAAGAGATGATCTGGGGCAAATACTTTCAGGAATGAATCTAAATTGGTTTCAAGAATGATGCTAAATTGGAGGAGACGAACAAATCCATGTGTTTGGGTCTTTGCTAAATTTCTACAGAAATGGATCCTGTCTTGGAGATTTGTTAAATTCCCAAAGGAATCTGGGAGCCGCTTCATGTTTAAACAGGGGCACAGATCACAAAATTCCTCTGCCAAAAGATTGGGGTTTGCTAAATTTACACAGAAATGGATTCTGTGTTGGAGATTTGTTAAATTCCCAAAGGAATCTGGGAGCGGCTTCATGTTTAAACAGGGCCACAGATCACAAAATTCCTCTGCCAAAAGATTGGGGTTTGCTAAATCTCCACAGAAATGGATCCTGTGTTGGAGATTTGTTAGATTCCCAAAGGAATCTGGTAGCGGCTTCATGTTTAAACAGGGGCACAGATCACAAAATTCCTCTGCCAAAAGATTGTTGCATGTCAAGAAAGTTCTTTCTTGGACGCCAAACAGGATGTCCCATGGACCAGAAAGACCTATCCTAATTTGCAATATCTCTTCTTGGATTTCTGATGTGATCATGCTTGCAATTTTTCCATGCCGTTTGAACTGCCCACCTTCGTAACACACTTACTCTAACTGCAGATTTAGAAGCCCATTAAACCAAAGCTTTTTGATCCGTCCCATACTGTTATGGGCACAGCTCTGCATTTTCACTTGAAAAAACATGTCATGCCTAAGAAGAGTAGCAGGGCATATCTGAGAAAAAGAATTAGCATGCCTCTCCATTGAATGAGTCATAACTAATTTGAAGTCTCTGTCTCAGCAGACACTGGTATTTGGCCTAATATATCCAACTGGTTGTGAGAGTAACATATTGTCAGATTCATCATCTACCAGATATTCAAACACTGGAACAGACTGAGATATGCAGAAGGCATATGAGCAGAAGAGCTCTTTGGAGTGTTGGCTGTTGAGATCTGTTAACTTGTAAATAAATGACTCAGCCACTCCAAAGCTTGTGGGGATATCCTTATATCTAGTCTAGTCCAGATCTACTCATAGGACAATATTATTGTTTCAAAATCTTATGCCTTTTCAGCCAAACCAGTTGTATATTTGGCCAGGTGCAAAGAGGGTTACTCACCAGTTTCAAAGCGTTTGCTAGCGGTATCCTCTGTTCTCTTCATGGCTGCGCAGGGCTTGAGCTTACATCCGATTCTTGTCCGTCCAACGAAGATCAAAAGGCTTGAAACTAGGGATTTATCATTCACCCACCAATTTGACTGCAGATCAGAATCTTTCGTGAAAGAAAACCAGGGATTGATCATTCAACCACCAATTCGACTGCAGATCAGAATCTTTCGTAAAAGAAGACCAGGGATTGTTCATTCAACCACCAATTTGAGTGCAGATCAGAATCTTTCGTGAAAGAAAACCAGGGATTGATCATTCAACCACCAATTTGAGTGCAGATCAGAATCTTTTGTGAAAGAAAAAATGGCGATCAGGAGTAAACAGGTGGTTTCGGTAGCACAATGTTCTTGTATTTGACTTGTGAAGTTCATCTTTGTGGAAACCAGGTGAGACTCGATCTGACAGGGGAGAGCAGAGATCTGGCCAAAAGGTGGGAGGAAGAGAACCACGGATTTAAATCCATCAACCATGTACTCTTCTTTGTATATCAACCATATCTATTAATATAATTGTGTTAAAACTATTAATGTGATTGTGTTAGTTTTAGTATTGTTTTAGTAAGTATTTCATATTTTAGCCATACCAGTATTTTGGTGAGATTGTGAATTTTTAATATTTTAAATATATTTTTGAATGTATGAATAAATTTAATATTTTACAATATTTTAAATTGTGGAGATTACATAATTCAAATTTACAAATTTTTATTGAAAAAATAAGGAAAAAAAAATCTTATACTTCAAATAGTTAGACAAATATTTATATAAATATGTATCTAACACTAACACTAACCACTTGTGGTAAAGTTTTATTTTTGAGAAATTTAATAAGGAAAAAGTTAACAATATTTACTCTAATTTTTAATATATACTTGAAAGAAATTGGTTATTACAAAAAAATTGCAATCTTTATTTAAAAAAAAAAGAAAGTTACATCAAAATATGTTAATAGATATGCAATGCATATTGTCCCATTTGCCTCTAAAGAGGCTCACACAGAAGTGTATGGTTGCTTGTAAAAAGCGAGCCCATAAAAAAAAAAAAAAAAAAAAGACAATTAAGATGTAACGACTATTCAAAAAGACCATATGTCGATGAGAGCACAAAAAACAAGCTTTGTTTATACACGCATGAGCAAAATACTATGCATAAATAACCAGGTGAGTAAATAAAGCAGTCCCTATAAAGGGGGAATATACGACAGAGTGTACTACTGATTTGAGAACACCATGAACTTGTTAACCAACAAGGAAGGATGGATGCTCGTAGTGGCGCTCGGTCCCATTTAATGATTCAATGACCTGCCATTCTCCCAGATTTTGTCAAATGCCTTCCTTGGATAGAAGATTCGCTGCAAAATTCCTCTCCCTGTATATGTTGTTAAAAAACTGAAGAATCAACTTTATTGACAAATTGGACAACTCACAGCTGAGGAGCTCCACTAGGAGACTGCCTCTCGCAGAACGCTCTACATGAATCATCTTACAATCAAATATATATATAGTGTTCACGCATCTAGGGAAGTTAGAACAATTGCCTAAGAAGTAGGAACTAATTCCTAATCTAACGCTCTAGTGAATCGAATCTCTCTAGATTTACATATTCTCTATTATCTTCAACACTCCCCCTTAATGGAGAAAGGGGTTCACAAGTATTCCTAACATTTCCCTAAACAATTCCAACTTAATTCTACCAAGAGGCTTAGTGAAAATATCAGCAGCATTGTCACATTTATTACAATATTCAATATGGATTTCCTTTGAATGAACTTTCTCCCTGGCAAAATGAAACTATGTATCAATGTGCTTTGTGTTTTTATGAAATACTAGATTATTTGCAAGTTTCATAGAGCTCTTGTTGTCGCATTTGATAACTGTTGCAACCTTATGTTCTTCTCCAACATCATGGAGAAGTCTCCTCAACCAAATTGCTTCACACTTTGCTGCACACATCACTTGATACTCAGCTTCAACTGAAGACGAGGATATTGTGTTCTGCTTTTTCTTGCTCCATACAATGACCCCAGAGCCAATGCTAAATGCATAGCCCGTTATGGTGAGATAGTTACAGCCTTTGGAGTTTGAGTTTGGCCTTGAAGTATTTGATACTCAAAGACTTAGTTACAGGGAAGGTGGGGTTATAATGGAAATGGGTTTGAAGAATTTTAAATTTTTAAATTATGAAGGATTGAAATTTGATAATTTGGAAATATTTAAAGGCTAATATATATGATTCAATTAATAATATAAAAAGTATATGAATAGTTATAATGTATAAGAATAATAACCAACGAATGTGGTTCATCTTAGGACATGATGAAAGAATAGATTTAGGAAGAGGGTTAAATAGTTTTTCAGTTTTTTTGTTTCGTTTTTATTTTTAATTTATTTAGAAAAAAAAATTATGAAACATTATTATCATTATAATTTATTAAAAAATTATTTATGAATTGTTGCTATTGCATTATATTGACAATATGGGTATGGAATTGCATTGGAAGGGATTTTGTTTTTTCCATTTCCACTGTAAGTATTTTTTGATTTTTTAAATGTTATTTTTTATTATTACTGAAAATTTTAAGGTTATTTCTACCATAAATTATTGTTGTTTATTATTACTAAAAAATTTAGGGTTATCTCTGTCATAAATTAGTAAGTTTGTCTGGATACTACAATTCCTCCATATCTTGATATCCCTACTATGAGAGACTTAGAGAAACTGATCTTACTTTGGGCCACACTTTGGGATCACATATTTTGGATAATTGATATTTGCTATTTCATATTTGTAATTTATATTTACTATTTCATATTTCAATATTTTAATTGATATGTGGGTAATTGATGTTTATGAATTAAATTAAAATTAAGTTTTATGTTTTGTATAATTTTAATATTAATAATATTTAATTAATAGTATTAATCACATCAACATTTTTAATATAAATAATATTAAATTATGTTGATAAGGATTTATTTACAAAAGTTGATTGGCACATGAATGATAGAAAATGAAGTCTTTGTTGTATATCAACCACATTTATTAATGTGATTGTGTTAGTTTTAGTATTATTTTAGTAAGTATTTAATATTTTAGCAATACTTAGTAATAATTTGCTATTTGCTATTTGTAATTTATATTTACTATTTCATATTTCAATATTTTAATTGATATGTGGGTAATTGATGTTTATGAATTAAATTAAAATTAAGTTTTATGTTTTATATAATCTTAATCTTAATAATATTTAATTAATAGTATTAATGACATTAACATTTTTAATATAAATAATATTAAATTATGTTGATAAGGTTTTATTTACAAAAGTTGATTGGCACACGAATGATGGAAAATGAAGTCTTTGTTGTATATCGACCACATTTATTAATGTGATTGTGTTAGTTTTAGTATTATTTTAGTAAGTATTTCATATTTTAGCAATACTTAGAGTATTTTGGTGAGATTGTGAATTTTTAATATTTTAAATGTATTTTTGAATATATAAATAAATTTAATATTTTACAATATTTTAAATTGTGGAGATTACATAATTCAAATTTACAATTTTTTTATAGAAAAAATAAGAAAAAAAAAAGTCTTATACTTCAAATAGTTAGACTAATATTTATATAAATATGTATCTAACACTAACCACTTGTGGTAAATTTTTATTTTTGAGAAATTTAATAAGGGAAAAAAATTAACAATATTTACTCTAATTTTTAATATATACTTTTATTATTACTTGAGAGAAATTGATTATTACAAAACATTAACAATATTTGTTTCAATATTTTTTATGTATATTTTTTTTTTTTTCCCAAGAAAAATTGTAACTTTTTATTAAAAAAGAAATAAAAAGTTACATCAACAGATATACAATGCATATTGTTCCATTTGCCTCTAAAGAGGTCACAAAAAGTGTCAAGTTGCTTGTAAAAAGCTAACCCATCATAACCATAAAAAAAAATAGGCAATTAAGATGTAACCACTGTTCAAAAAGGTTGTATGTTGATGAGAGCACAAAAAATAAGCTATGTCTTTATACATGCATGGGCAGAATACTACGCATAAATAACTAGGTGAGTAAATAAAACAGTCGCACTAAAGGGGGAATAAATGACAGAGTGTACTGATGATTTGAGAACACCCTTAACTTGTTAACCAACGAGGAAGGATGGATGTTGGTAATGGTGCTCGATCCCATTTAATGATTAAATAACTTGCCATTCTCCCAGATCTTGTCGAATTCCCTCCTTGATAGAAGATTTGCTGCAAAATTTCTCTCCCTGTATATGTGACAAAAAGAAAAGTGATTAAAAGCTTACTTTAAAATGAAGATTTCTTCAAGAATAGGAGAAAGTGTGTGATTTTGGCATCTTTGAGTGTTGTTAAACCAATTGATTGCACTCATTGAGTCACCAAATACTTGTAGAGATATGTAGTCGAGTTCGAGGGACCAACATAAGAGTAGTTTTAAGGAGGGAAGCTTTGAATAGTTATTAGTTTCTTTATCAAGACCAATCTTAAATTTCAAAACATGATGATTATTTAAGTGAAGAATCAGTCCTTCCCCACAAATATTTTCATCATTTGATGCTCCATCAAAATATGACCATGGCATCTGAATTTTTATTTCTTCTTCATGGATTGTATGAGGCATATGAGATTGTTCTTTCATGGGCATCAAAGCATAGATAGTTGCTACTTCTGAAGCGATGATATCCAGAACTGATGGGACATCCCTAAAGGTGCCTTTATTGCGGGCTAGCCATTCCCCCAACATATGATTGGTGGAATATTCTCAAGGTTCTCATCATGAGATAAATCCCACCAACTTCTCCATGCCTCTTGCAGGCTGACCCCTCTCCACTCCAAATTAAAACCTATCAAGAATTTGCACTTTGTCCAAACATTTTAGAAGGGGCACATTAGGAACAAGTGACGGATAGTTTCTTCAACATTTCTGCACATAATACACCATCCTGGACCTTCTTTTATCTTTTTTTTTTTTTTTTTTTGGCAGGTTATCCCATGTTGGATCTTTGTTTTTTATGATTCACCACATGAACATCCTTGATTTAGCTAGACATGACAACTTCTATAGTGGCTTCCACCACCATTCAAAATTCACCTGTAATCTATGCTCATTTTGATGACTATAACCACCTTGGGAGTGTAGATTCTTCATGGACTATATACCCACAATAGCATGTCTTCTCTGTCATGGGGTCTAACATGCATCCATTTTAATTTTGCAATATACTCTGACCAAGCTCCAATGTTCTCATGACAAAGATTTAATTGGTGAGCTAATTTCTAACCCCGAGACTAGAAAGTAGATTGATTTTGTAAGAACCTGATTCCAATTATTAGAGCCTCAATCTATTATACACTAACAGATCTATTTTCCGATTAATTTAAAAGTAATAAAAAGAGCTTGCTAACCTTCTCACAAAGCTTTACACATTTAACATCTTATCATTTTATCATAAGCAACATAAATTAAGGTGAACATTCCATTGATATCAACTTAACAAGAGTAGCCCATGGAAAAATACATGTTCCGGCGGTTGATGATGATACCTTTGTCTTATAGCTCCAGCTGACGCTCCTTCTCGCCGACCCAACCGGATTTACCTCCCAGCCAACTAGGAAACAAATTCCTAGCCCAGGAAACCTCCACAGGTTCCCTAGCCCTCCGTGCCCAAGTCCAACCAGATATAGTGTGTCCTCAAGAAGAATGTGCAAACCAGATAACAATACTTTCCTCCTCTCAAACCCAAGAAACCTCCATAGGTTTCCAAGGTCTCCCCAAAATCATAACAAGTCCAAACAATCACAACCAACCCCCACAATCATAAGCAAAACCTCCCAAAAACTCCCCCTTTTCTCCCTTCCCCCTTCCCTTTTTATACCCTCCTTCCCTTCTCCATCTCAACCACCTCTCATTAATGTCATTCACTTCTCACCCATCCCTATAGTTGACTTCTCTTCTCCCAAGTAAGCTAGGAGTACATTTGGAAATGTGAGATGTAATTACATGGAGAGGACCATGTCTACTCCTTAGTAAATGTGAGGGTACATTGGGTAATGTGAAATGAATATATATATTGATAATGAGTTGGAGAGGACTATGTCTTCTCCCAAATAAATGTGAGGGAACATTGGGGAATGTGAAATGTAATTACATGGAGAGGACCATGTCTTCTCCTTAATAAATGTGAGGGTACATTGGGTAATGTGAAATGAATACATACATTTTGAAATAATGGAAGGAGACCAAATTCTACCCAATATTCAAATTGAGAAGGTAAGTGGAGAATTTAAATAATGGAAATCATGAATTTTATATTAGACCTATATTTCTCAATATTTTCAGATAATGTAACATTAACAAAATTTGTAGGATAAGATTCAAGTGGGGCATTACATACACCCCTCCTTCAGAAAACTTCGTCCCGAAGTTAGAATGAAAAGAGGCAAGGAGTTTGAAAGCATAGCAACCAGAGAAAGTTATAGCAATAAATCTGATAAGCCCAACAATGATATTTCTTCCCATCAAGAGTCTCCAACCGATCTATATCCTCCTATCCATCCTTGCCTACTTCCGTTCCCACCCTATCCGTCCTCTGCTACTTTATCAGTGGCAATGGCCATACTAACCACTGATAAAACCATCATGGTGGGAGTGTCGAATACATCGACCTAACTTCCCCCAGCAGGCAACTGGCAATCATCATCACACGTCTAGGGGAGCGTGTCCATCACTGCCCTCCCACGATTCCAGGTTTCGGAGGATACACGGTGGGAAATGCCTCCACCCCTCCTGCAGAACTAGGGTCAATACCCTAATACAGACCACACTACAGAGCTGGTTGGACTTGTCATCGAATAATCCAGTCAGGTCGTCTTGTCACCTGTCATTTGCATTTTCTCGTGTCATAAGAGTGTATATCAAGTGGATACCAAATGAAGTAAAATAATGTACATTATACCTTCCTCATGAGATGTCTCATCCTTCCTTCTTGGCTATCACATAGTTATGTTCCCCTGTGGGTTAGTTCTTATTCATGCATCTATATAACAACAAGACATATAATCATCATATTACTAAGTCTAGTATCCATGTGTCAATCTAGGAATTCTCGCTAAGTCATTCATTTAAATAAAGCATACCCACTCGAGCTATATATATGAACCAAAATAATTTGATAAGTTACGTACTAGACAAAATAATTTGATAAGTTACATACTAGATAGTCCATCACTAAGTGAGTCATACATGTAGTCCATACATCAACCATTTCTATCATTAATATCAAATCTATCAATTGATTCACATAATTAGTTTTATGTTTCAACTAAATGCATCAATATTACATAATGTTCATAAATAAATAACATGGAAATAGGATCTTAACATAGGTATCTATCTA